>JAWNMD010000493.1:0-11952 GCA_035044365.1 Drosophila neotestacea | reverse complement strand
TCGCCAAGTAGTCAAAGCCGTTCCATATTTAATATGGGATTTTTGTGTGTTTGAGGGAGTGACAGAATCTAGTCCACTCACGATTGCGATTGCAAACTTGTAATAGAGGGTGGAATATTATTTCATGTTTCCATCATATTTCATAACATGACCCCTTTTTGCACACTGTGGGCGTAAACCGAATGAAACATCTCCAAAATGGCGCCTTAGCTATCCAGCTATCGGGTGCAGCCCTTTGAAGTCACCAAGGGGTTGGCAGTTTTACCTGCAGCGCACACTTAGAAAATGGAAAATGGAAAATGGTTTTATCAAAAGAAGTCGAAACCACAAAGAAAATCTCAACAGTAGATTGCAAGCTAGATATCAAATCAGCAAACCCGTATCTCGTATCTTCTTCATGTTTGCACCTTTCCTCCAGCAAATATATACACATACAGAAGTAAATATATATGTTTCTGTGAGTAAGTATATAGACAAAGAAAGAAGCGGGAATGCCGCAGACGACTTTGTTCTATCTCTTTAGCTGCGGTTCATTCGGCTCGCTGTTTCCCATTTTCCCAATTTTTCTGAACTGCTGGCAAAACTCTTCACATTTTAAATTTGTTGACTTGCAACTAGCTTGGGCTAAGATTTTTTTCTCTCAATCACGCCCTTACAACGCCCACTTTTTCACAGTTATTTTTCTTGTTTCAGCATGTTGACTACAGTTGGCAGGGGGTTTGTATACTTACTTAGTACTTGCAATAGTTTCTACACTGCAAATAAAGATTATAAAGACGTATAATGGAAATAATGTTATATGGTACCTGTATTTTTAGATGAAAGGAACTATACTATTTCAAAAAAATAATTTACATATTAATTAGATTAAAGTAATCACAGTTGCAGCGTTATGATATATAAGGGTCTCTAACCCATTATATTTTTTAGCAGCAACTCTAGAGAAATTCTCCAATATTGAAAAAATTTGCCGTTGAAAGCCAGGATGTGCTCATCGTCACGCACGGATGATACTGCGTACGAAGCTGCTTGGCATCAACAGCAGCAAATGTGCAAGCTTTCCAAAAACCTGTCATAAAAAAGATTATTTTAAATTATATTATTATACCCTTGCAGAGGGTATTATAATTTTGTCACAAAATGTGTAAAGCATTGAAGGAAGCCTCACAGACCCCATAAAGTATATATATTGTTGCTCAGGGCGATGAGCTGAGTCGATATAGCCATGTCCGTCTGTCTGTCCGAATGTTTCTATACAAACTAGTCTCTCAGTTTTGAAGCTATCTTGATGAAACTTGGTACAGGTCGGATCGGATAATTATATCATATAGCTGCCATAGGAACGATCGATTCGAAAACAACATTTAGTATGAACAACTTTTTTGTTTCTCAAAACATCTCAACCAAATGTACACATTGTGTGTTTGATTAAGTTTTAAACAGGCTGACTAAATTTGGGGTAAATCGGACTACTATATCATATAGCTGCCATAGGAACGATCGGTTCGAAATCAACATTAAACAAATTTTGTAAAAAATCTGACGGCTTACACAGGGCACTGCAAGGGTATCCAAACTTTGGCGCGCTAAAGTTAGCTTGTATATATTTTTTTTATTACTATTGATAATGTAAATTTTACTATTTTGTTAGTCCTTTTTTTATTTTTTTAATTTAAAATTAGTTATTTCAAAAAACAAAATATTTTCATTATAAAATATCGGCCTTTTTAATACCTAATTTAATAAAGGGCATTTAGCTGACTCGAAGTCCACTTACAAAAACAAAAAAAGAATAAAATAAGAATATATATATTATATAATAAATATATACAATAATATATAAAGTATGGCATACTTTGAGGTGTCAATTTACATTGTGTAGCATGCAATATGGCAAGTTTCGTCGATTTATTTTGGAATAAAGTCTATTTTGAAAGGTGTTTTTATCAACAAACGTTTGATGACAATACATTGAAAATACATCAAATTTAAATTATGTAAACAAAATTTTAACAAGGGACCATTCTGTTAAGCTAGAAGCTGTGCAACAGAGTTGTTTAGAGCGAATGCTTTGCAACTCTCAGCAACTCTCAACTCAGATAACGTGCAAAATAAAAAATTGGCATTAGCATTATAAGTTTTATGTAAAAACTTTACCAAAAAATATTATTTCGTTCTTGAATATTAATTTATACTACATATGTCCAATTTTACTTGATACTTGGCAACTCTGGAATTACCTACATCAAGAATCGTAAGGTTCTGCATTTTTAAGGCGTTCTATTAAAGAGGCTGATGGCTGCTGGGGAGACTATCAAATATGGATTCAGTTTGAGCTTCTAGCTCATCCCTCTTCTCTTCAGGAAGACCACATAGCAGCAAGTTGCATTTAAAACTTTTAAGTGGCAGCTGCGGTTGATGCTTGGCTTTGTTTTTAGTTGGCAATGGAAGAAATTTGCATTTGACCAGGTGAAAGGTGGCACATTCCAACAGTGCTTCGACTACTTGTAGACTGACTATATACATAGTACATAGTGCTTATCGCTATATGCCATTTTTATTAGAAGTCGACTATACCAATATTTGGATTAGGTTTTGGGTTGAAACAAATTGTTGCAATTCAAACAGAAATATAATTTTTGTTGGCACATAACAGACAAAGGGACACACATACATGTACATATCGTAACGTATTTATGGCATGCCGACACGTACGCGATATATTGCAACCCAATCGAGGGGCAGTCAAGGGAATGAGAGGGGGAATAGAGGGGGCAGGGAGTTGGCAACGCTTTTATTTATTTGGTAAACTTCGTTTTTATCGCACAAGGACCAAAAAGGAAACACAACAGAGAACGACGCCATGTTGAATGGTCTTTGGGTTTGAGTTTCAGATCTGGGTATACATCTAGTTCTAGGTGAAACTCTGGGGGTTGTCTTTGGGGGGGTTGTCTCATAAAAACGTTTCATAGAGAAAAAGAGCCCAAGCACCCAGTCAAGTTGCGGCAAAGTCGTGTACTTTGTGTTTGTTATGCTTGTCAAGCAGCTTGCACACGCGAAGAAGGAACAGAAGAGCAATGGGGGAAGGGCTGCTAGTGGGAGGTGGGATATTTCGATTTAATATCTTTGGGTGTTATCGTTAAATGTTTGCTTGAAGGGTGATGAGACTCTTACAACGAGCCATGTTGATTATGGTTTCAATTTTGGTATTTACATTTCATTTTATTTGAAGCCCATAAAAGCCAGTATAGATCGTAATGTTGACTAGACATATATTCGATGTCTTCGATATACCACCCCAAGACTTGCCACAATTTGCGACATCTGTGTGACTTTTAAATTGGCCCCTCCAAATGTGTCAAGATCATTATACTTGCGAGGATTCCACGAAGGCAAAAGCGAAGGTCTGGTCTGGCTTAGTGCCAAATTAAAATGATGCATACTATAAATGGCACACGAGCATATCTTGGCTTTTTGACAAGGGTTCTACCTGTTGTTCCAATTGCCCAACTGCCCATCATATGTCATAATTATAGCCGCAGAAGGATCTTCCTTCCTTCCTGCCATTCTACCATCCTATGCTTTTCGGCATTGCCTGATAATTGGTCCAACACAGTATTAACTACCTTGCCGGCGGCTGATTAAGTCTAGACTAAAACAGTCAGATTTTGAATGTTTTGACATTTTGGCACTTGATTGGCAAAGAATGGGGATTATAAACTAAAGTGGAACATTTACTTTAACAGATTATAATTACTTGCATTCAATTTTGTATAAGTTTGAATCTATTTATACATTTTGGAATAAATTTGTTCCAAAATAAAATTTGTTCCAAAATTTATTCCAATAAAGAATTAAGATTCCAACACGCTTAGATATTCTAAATATTTAATGTATTTGCAAGTATACAATTTGAAATTGTCCACACGATATTGGTTTAATTTAAATCAAGCTTAAATATGACACTATTTTGTGGTATTCTAAATTAAATCAAAACATTGTGAATTGTTAGTTAATAAATAAATGTTTAATATGCCTTTTGAAATTTATTTTGCATACTTTTTGGTATTTATATAACAATAAAATGTGGGCTTAATAAAACTAAATCTTCAGACTCCACACAATTCAAGTATAATCTGGTTTCCCAATAATTTGGTTGACAGTTATTATTTTGATTAATACTTGACAGAATTATTCATTAGATCTAGAGTCATAAACCGTCAAGTTTTACCCAATATAAAGGTCGCCAACCAACAAAATATACTATTTTTAGACCCAGTACTTTAAAAAAGTACAAATGGGTCTATTAAGTTTGTGCACAAAAAAATGTGCGTAACAGGCAGATAAAGGCGTGGCAGACCCCATTAAGTATATATATTCTTGATCAGCGTCAACAGCGGAGTCGATACAGCCATGTCCGTCTGTCTGCCTGTCTGTCTGTCTGTCTGTCTGTCTGTCTGTCTGTCTGTCTGTCTGTCTGTTCCATTTTTAAACACCTAGATCTCAGACACTATAAGAGCTAGACACACCAAATTTGTCATATAGGTTCATCTATATCTTGCATTGATCAAGTTTGTTTTAGATTTTTGCCACGCCTTCCTCCGCCCCTAGATATTGAGAAGCAAAACTTTTAAGACTAATTACAAGAAAACCTTTAGGACTAGCGCCTTGATTATTGGAATATATAGTACTCATTATAGTCCAAACCTGTCCTGATCATTCCAATCGGTTGATAAACGCGGAAGTTATTCAACTAATAATGTTACAGGCACAAGGAAGAAGAAGAGACGCTAGCGACCTCTATGTTTATCAAGTGGCGCCATCTATTGAATGGTACGCAACATTAAAGAACAATCTATAGTGAACGCTTTGCATATAAAAAGTACTGGGTCTCCTACTGTCGAGCTTGCTCTACTGTAGCTTACTGCATTTTTATATAGTTATTTTGTACAAAACCTTTAAAATATACCAAACACTGTGTGCAAAGATTCCTGATAAGATTAAGCCTAGGAGAGTTATGGAAATAAATGTTTCAAGATTCTACAACAATTATGCTTAAATAAGATGACAAGAAGCGGTTAAACAAACCGTTATTGGTAATAAAAACTCAATTAGGCCAAAAGCCGACTACCACAAAGTTCAGTCTAAGTATGAGCAAGAAAAGAGGAGGTGTACGCGAGCGAGAGCGAGAGCTGGATAGTGGGTTAGTTGCAGTCTTGAGATAAACTGCTGAGGGGATCGGTATGGAAAGGTGTTTCCCGATGTTCGCTGTGTGATTTATATGGCTTTTAGGATATTTTATTAAAATGCATATTCGTTGCTCGAATGTCATTTGGTCGACGGTCGCTCGGTCGGCGAATGTTTATGATTTTCATAACGTCCGCAGCCATTGGTTGCATTTGCATTTGCATTTGCATTTGCAACACGACTTGTTGGCTACCACATCGTGACGTTGCTTGTTGCTCCAACAACCGTTGTATGTCATAAATTGTCACCGCGAGTGGCAACTGAAGACTGGAGACTGGAGACTGGAGACTGCAGAGTGGCGAGTGGAGCAGAGCCAAAGCAGACTTTGCGATCGGGGCCGCAAGTCAGGTGAAGATATTGTATCTGATCGCTGCGCCCGCTGCGGGTCATAAACAAGCGATGCGTGTGCTCTCGATGTGGAGTGCAGTCCTTGGCGACGTCTTCTCTTATTTTGCTTGTTTTTACATTTTTATACACATACATACGTGTAAATATATATATATATTTTTTTAAGTTTAATTAAAGCAGTTTGCTTGTCTTTAGTTTTGTATCTGCAGCAACAGCAACAGACGACGACGTTTGGGGCTTAGTTTGGGATTCGTTTATCGGTTTATTTAAATTTCGTTTTGGGGTTCGTATTTATGTCCATAATCAGCACATGAAATCCCGTTAAATCGCCTCATAAGGCAGTTCGCCATTTTGGCCCGCTTATCGGTAAAGGCAACAGCAGCAGCTGCCCCGCCCACTCTGCTTAAGGGGCTGAGTTTTATTGTGGCGCACAGAAATTGGATTTGTATCAAAATACAAAAATACAAAAACACAAACACACATATACAGATAGGTTGTGTAAATGTAATTCACTTTATGGCAACTCATATCTGACAGATATAAAAGCTCAGACACAAACACACACACACTTACAGCAAGACGCCGCCATTTTGTATATGTACATATATATAAGTATATACATATGTTGGTTTGTGTGTGTTAAAGATTGACGACGACGACGACAACGAAGAAAAATGATAATAAAATAACGCAAATATGGCAGAAGGAAATGCTCGTTATGCGAGGATTTTCTTTTTGTTTTATGTATTTGCCACATAAGCAGCTTAAGTGGCAACACACACAAACATCCGCACACCCACACACATACAATCAGCGAGATAAAGAGAAAGAGATAGATAGATTTGTCGTATTTCTGCATATAAGAACGAAAGGATCTGGCATAATGCTGACTACAAGGCATGTCGTTTCTGCCGCATGTGCCATAATTTGCAGCCAAGTGCCAACAGAGCAGGCAATACACACATACATACACACACACACACACACACACCCGTCGATACACTCAGCACACACAACAAGGATAACATTTTTTGGTTGAAGTTCAGCCTTGGATTTTCGTTCTACGTTGCGAAATGGGCAGAATTGGAGTGAGAAAATGGAGAGATGGGAATGGATCTGAATCTGGAGGCATATGGAAAAATGGGTGCATGCCATAAAAACAATAGCGCACATAAATTCTGCACAAATATATATAAAGTATGCAAAAAGGCATAAAACGAACAAAGAAGCCAACAATCCGTTGGTTCCATTGGAATGAGTATTGGGTGCTGCCAACTGCCAACTGGGTCCGTTGCATACAAAAATGAGCTGGAAAATACAAATATACACTCACACAATCACACAGACACACACTCGCAGTCATTCTGAAAATGGTTACGAAAAATCGTAAAACATGAAGAAGAGTCTGAAAAGTCGCAAGGATTTTTGTTTGCGTTATTCTTTTTTCTTTTTGTTCTGATTTCGTTGGAATTTTAACGAGGCACAATAACCAGCTTGTGTGTGTGTGTGTTTGTATGTAATTCAGAATATAACTTATATAATACATAAGGTAGGAATTTTGTTGAAATCTTGACTAGGCTTCAATCATAAACAGGTTGAAATTTTATTTTTAAATGGAATTAAGAAATCCATAAATCCCTTTACAACAAAACTAAGGCAGTGAAAATCACAGAAAATATTACTTGGATTGTATCCTCAAAACAATACGCAATTTGACTACTTTAATCAATATAATTAAGCCTTATCTGAATTCTTTAATTTTGAACATTTTAATAAGATTTAAATAAGATTTATGAACTTATGTTTGATACTTTACAAGCTAACAGGCTTACGCTTGTTAACTAAATATAGTATAGTATAGTATGAAGTCTAGTTAACTTTTGATGCACATATACCTAGTATATAATGACTTCAATTACAATTATTGTCGAGCGTTAAGAGCATTATGTGGAAGAACATCTGATATCGCTAGATATCAATCTTCTATACTTAAAGAGGAGGTGGGAAATCGTAGCGAATGCGGAGAGTGCCGGAGGCCTTTCACGGTTCTATGACGGGGTCACAGATGTTTGTATTTGTGCCCATCAGCGCTACCAGTAATTGGACATCGGTTCAAGTGGGCAAGGCAGGTCCAATGCCTTGTGAACTTTCACCCCCAAACAATACGGAATATTTCGGTGTAAGTAATTGTGATTTTACGTGTTTTTCTGTTTGATTTTCCATTAATGCAGTTGATGATTTTCCTTGAGTGGTCACTACAAAATTGCGTGAAAATATTCGAGTGACATGGCGAAGGAAAGAGGGTTCGGGTAGTTAGTGAATTTGTCGTTTTGGGTGCGTCAGAAATTTATGCTTTTTAGTTTATTGACTTTTGTCCAAGCTGATGGCTGCGGGGGGTTTTGTTGTACGTTTTATGACTCGAGTTCGGGACCTCATGTGTTGGCGATTCCCGGTCAAGTCGACATGTAATTGGGAATTTATTAGTCGCTGGAGACTCATTTACATTTTTTTTTTTGGGCATAGGACAGAGAACTAAGAGAGTGGGAGTCCGCAGGGGTTGAGACGGACAATTTTGATTGCCGGCAAAGGCAGCTGAACAGCCGAGAAGCTACAGTCAAAGTAATTATTAGCAGTTGTTTAATTTATTACTAGACAATTTTGATTTGTGGCCATATCTAAATTGAGGAGAAGGATACAAATGGACTTGGTCTCGGAGTATTGGCAAGTATTGAAACTTTCCGCTTTCATTATTGCTCTGTATTTAAGTAGAATATCATTAATAATTTAGTTCTTATGTGTATATATGAACAGATTAAACAGACTATCTAGATAAATCTACATAAATATTGTATAATATCTGACTCGACAATGTGAGCTTTTTATATTGTTGCAGAGACTTTTATAATTTTGTCACGAAATGTGTGACTGAAGGATTGTGATTGAAGGAGGTTTGGCAGATCGCATAAAATGTATATTTTCTTGACCAGGACCGTCATCCTGAGTTGATATAGCCATGTCCGCAAGGGCAAAGGCAGCGTTTCAATAAGAGTGGTGAAGGGTCGTTGGGGGGGGGGGGGGGGTGGTGGTAGGTGTTGTCCACTTTATCTTCTTCAAGTTTAACATTTTTATACCCTTGCAGAGGGTATTATATTTTTGTCACGAAATGTGTAACGCATTGAAGGAAGCCTCACAGACCCCATAAAGTATATATATTCTTGATCAGGGCGACGAGCTGAGTCGATATAGCCATGTCCGTCTGTCTGTCCGTCTGTCCGTCTGTCCGTCTGTCTGTCCGTGTGTCCGTCTGTTTCTATGCAAACTAGTCTCTCAGTTTTGAAGCTATCTTGATGAAATTTGGTACAGATCCGTCTTTTTGCTGCACGCAGCACATATGTCGGAGCCGGCCGGATCGGATAACTATATCATATAGCTGCCATAGGAACGATCGGATCGAAAACAATATTTAGTATGAAAAACTTTTTTGTTTCTCAAGATATCTTAACCAAATATACACATTGTGTGTTTGATTAAGTTTTAAACAGGCTGACCAAATTTGGTGTGAATCGGACTACTATATCATATAGCTGCCATAGGAACGATCGGTTCGAAAACAACATTTAGTATGAAAAACTTTTTTGTTTCTCAAAATATCTCAACCAAATATACACATTGTGTGTTTGATTAAGTTTTAAAGAGGCTGACCAAATTTGATGTAAATCGGACTACTATATCATATAGCTGCCATAGGAACGATCGGATCGAAAACAATATTTAGTATGAAAAACTTTTTTGTTTCTCAAAATATCTCAACCAAATATACACATTCTGTGTTTGACTAAGTTTTAAACAGGCTGACCAAATTTGGTGTAAATCGGACTACTATATCATATAGCTGCCATAGGATCGATCGGTTCAAAATCAACAAATTTTGTAAAAAATCTGACGGCTTACACAGGGCACTGCAAGGGTATCCAAACTTTGGCGCGCCAAAGTTAGCTTGCGCTATATTTATTTCATTACTTAAGTATGTATCTCTTGTATAAAATTATGAAATGCAGTAAGCTACAGTGGAGCAAGCTCGACAGTAGGAGACCCAGCACTTTAAAAAAGTACAAATGTGTCTATTAAGTTTGTGCAAAAAAAATTGTGCGTAACAGGCAGAAGGAGGCGTGGCAGACCCCATAAAGTATATGTATATATTCTTGATCAGCATCAACAGCCGAGTCGATATAGCCATGTCCGTCTGTCTGTCTGTCTGTTCCTTTTTTGAACACCTATATCTCAGAGACTATAAGAGCTAGAGCCACCAAATTTGGCATAAAGGTTCATCTATTGCATTGATCAAGTTTGTTTTAGAATTTTGCCACGCCCCTCTCCGCCCCCGTATATTTGAAACAAAATTTCAAAGTCGAATAACGAAAGCACCTTTAATGCTAGCGATATGATTTTTGGCACACATGATAACCTTTATAGTCCAATCCTGTCCTGAAATACAAAATTTTGAATTCGAATTGAAGGAGCCCCTTTAATGTTAGTGACTTGATTGTTGGTACATAGTATACACTATGGTCCAAACCTGTCCAGAAAATTTCATTCCAATCGGATGATAAACGCGGAAGTTATTCAACTAACAATGTTACGGGCAAAAGGAAGAAGAAGAGACGCCAGCGACCTCTGTGTTTATTAACTTCGTAGTGGCGCCATCTATTTTATGGTACGCAACATTAAAGAAAAATCTATGGTGAACGCTTTGCACACAAAAAGTACTGGGCTCCCACTGTCGAGCTTGCTCCACTGTAGCTTACTGCATTTTTAGACCCAGTACTTTAAAAAGTACAAATGGGTCTATTACGTTTGTGCAAAAAAAAATGTGCGTAACAGGCAGAAGGAGGCGTGGCAGACCCCATAAAGTATATATATTCTTGATCAGCATCAACAGCCGAGTCGATATAGCCATGTCCGTCTGTCTGTCCGTCTGTCCGTCTGTCCGTCTGTCCCTTTTTTGAACACCTATATCTCAGAGACTATAAGAGCTAGAGCTACCAAATTTGGCATGTACGTTCATCTGCATCTTGCATTAAACGAGTTTGTTTTAGATTTTTGCCACGCCCCCTCCGCCCACGTAAATTTGAAACAAAATTTCAAAGTCGAATAACGAAAGCACCTTTAATGCTAGCGATATGATTTTTGGCATACATGATAAAATCTATAGTCCAATCCTGTCCTGAAAGTTTTATCCGGATCGGATAATAAACGGATAGTATACGGCTGATCGAAATTTCGAAAATATGAACACCTAGATCTCAGAGACTATAACAGCTAGAGACATCAAGTTTGGTATGTAGGTTCATATATATCTCCCATTGATCAAGTTTGTTTTAGATTTTTGCCACGCCCCCCTCCGCCCCCGGAAATTGAAATACAAAATTTCGAAGTCGAACTGAAGGAGCCCCTTTAATGTTAGCGACTTCATTATTGGTATATATAATATACACTATGGTCCAAACCTGTCCAGAAAATTTCATTCCAATCGGATGATAAACACGGAAGTTATTCAACTAACAATGTTAAAGGCAAAAGGAAGAAGAAGAGACGTTAGCAACTTCTGTGTTTATTTACTTCGTAGTGGCGCCATCTATTGTTTGGTACGCATTATTGAAGAACAATCAATAGTGAACGGTTTGCACTCAAAAAGTACTGGGTCTCCTACTGTCGAGCTTGCTCCACTGTAGCTTACTGTATTTTTATAACTTTACTTGAAATTATTCACTAACAAGTACAAAACCAATTTTAACAAATTAAATAATCTCAATATATAAATCAAGACTCGTCCCAGTTTTTTGCGAGTAATAAATTAGAATTTGCTCTGCCCCCATGGTATACCCGAGAGTTACCAAGTCTAAAAAATTTAAAATCGCGATATTTTAAAATATATTAACAAGCAGGAAACGGTGTCGATTTTTCACGTTATTTATTGCTAAATGTAATTTTAACTCACTTAACTTGCAACTTTACAACGATTATTTGTATCGTTGCCAGCTTCAGTTTGCTTAGGATCCTAAACGTTTATAAAATTTTGTAAAATCTAAACGTAAATCAACTTTATTACCTCTTTCAGTTTCAGAAGAAAATACGACGGCAAATAATGATCAGGCTGCAGCCGATTTATTTGCAGAATTTTTCAAACCTCTTACTCTGTTCATAGCTACACTCCTAGTACATCCTATCCCTATAATTTGCAAAAACCTAACTTTATTCCTGAGCCAGTGGTCACAGAAGACTTACTAAAATTAACAAAATTTAATTAAACCAGTGTTCTCCCCAGGCCCTGATGGGTTACCTACTTTTACAAAGACT
>JAWNMD010000491.1:0-147982 GCA_035044365.1 Drosophila neotestacea | reverse complement strand
TGTCACGCTGTCACATTAATCGTTAATTTAAACAATTAAACTGTAGTTTCATTTCTTCTTAACTTTCCTGAAGATAAGGCAATATATATTTATAGGAACAAATAAAAACTCTTATCAATTTTGTGTTTTTTTTAATTTTGAAATTGTTTCCAAGCATTTAACATTAGTTGAATTGATTGACAAAAATATTTCTAGAATCATTTATTAATTTTTAAAATTATTGGAATTAAAGGAATTGTAAACTGATTCGTAATTGAAAAGTTTTTCGAAAGTTGCTCAAAAGTAATAAGTATTCTTCAAAGCGTCCTTAGCTGTCATTCTAAAACTTAGTATGTTAATAAATGAATCAAATTGGAATTTAATGTGTATTCAAAATGTTTTGAAAATTCAGCATGATTTTAAAAATACTCTAAAATAACTTAAACACTTTTCTTTTAAAGCTTTTACAATCTGAAGGCTTTGAGTATGAGATGAACCCGCTCATAAGTTACCCTAAAGTTGTTGGAAAATTTATAAAACGCTTACAATGTTTTCAAATCAGTTAGTTACTTAGTTTAGTTAATTTTAGCTCAATAGTTCAAAGGGGATTCTCAAAAAAATAGAAAATCTTTATAAATTTCAAATCATTCCAAATGTAGTATGTGAACTAGTTCAACTGACTCATTTTTAACTTGCATTTATAATGTTAAAAAAATATAAATAAATAAACTTAATATTTGATGCTATATATATAAATGAAACTTCAAAGAAGTGAAATTGTGGAATAAAAGTAGTAATCGGCTTAGATTAAATTGAATCAAGTTGCAAGTAAACAGCATAAACTATTCATATTATAAACTAAGTATTATTATACGTATTTCAATTGTGCCACAGAATTGTTGCAAGTATTACTCTATCTCACTCTCTCTCTCTCTCATGTTACATTGAACTTGAGCGGTCATCGCTCCCCCTTCCCACTTCTCATGCAGCCTCCTCAGTCTCTCAATTCTCTCGCCACATACTCGTTCACATATTTGCACTGTAGGTAATCATATGGTATGAATAAAGCACGCTCATATTCATATCGTTATATACTGTCTATATATAGAGATGATATACTATATGTATGTATGTACGTAAAGTGTATGCATTTATGCAAGCCGTAGACAAAATGACGAAATGACTAATGGACTAATTGACTGACTGATTGACCGACAAAGCGACAAAGCGACCAACTGATTGCCCTGACTCTGCACTTTGATTATAGGCCTCACAACTGTTTGATGTATTTATACCCTAGCCGAGGGTATAATATGCTAATGCCATTGGTTGTAACAGGCAGAAGTTAGCGTGGCAGACTTCATAAATTATCGGGTGACGATCGAAGCATTTTAATGGTTTAAGAAAATATGAAATAAAATATATATCTCAAAATGACAATTCCAATGTATTTAAAAAAAGAACATAACATATAATATTCTCTATTTCAAAAGTCAATTTTAACAAAAATCATGAAAAGTGCATTTATTTTAAGTGTTGGGAGCTCTAAGAGTACAGGGTACAGGGTATCTTGTAGTCGAGCACTCACAAATTAAACTGTCATGTTGTTGGCTGTTATGCGGGGCCTCTGGGAGAGTGTGATATGCATGCAGATAGCCAAAGTGAGCGATAGAGACAGAGAATGAGCGAAAAAGGGAGAGAAAGAGGAGAGAAAGAGGAAGAGGATGACGGTGATGATGGAGGGAATGGTGCAAAAGCGGGGTAAACATTTCCATTGTTGCGTTTTCCATTTTCGACTGCGTTTACATTGCAATTGCAATTGCATACAAATGCAGCCCTGCTTTTGTATTTGTGTCTGTGTGTGTTTGGACATGTTTGTTGCACACACAAACACACACACACACACACACACACACATACATACAATAATACATACAAATGGACACACATACGTATTACGTATACAACAAGTAGTCGACTTTTGTGCCTCTTTTCATGCATAATTTCTGCTGCCTTACGTTTTATTTCGCTATTCACATTTCCCACACTCTTTCTCTCTCTCTCTCTCTCTCTCTCTTCCACCCTCTCCCCACTTCCTTCCTTCCTTCCCCCCTCACCGCCTACCACCCTGTCTTTCATATGCATGGCAGGGGCAACATTTAACATTGAAAACGTACGTTGACATAAATGCAATCAGCACGCGCCATAGACAGAGAACGCTAGTGACGAAAGGGGGGCGTGAAACGAACGGCGGGGTGGGGCAACGGTTGGAGTAGAGAAGAAGGCAAATATGCAATTTCATAAGACATTAGAGCTTTGAATAAAACGAACAAATACTCATTTTAATATTTAGATTATTGTTTAAACTCTTTCAAGCTTTTACGTCTTAGAGCACAAAGTTTGAGAAAATTAATTAATTAATTATTAATGCAATTCTCAAAATATAGAGTAAAGAAAAAGTCACAAATTTTTAGAATATCAGAGATGGTAAGACCTAGGGACACCAAATTTGACTTCTTATTCAGACTTCTTATACATATTTGCACTCAGATCAAGTTTATTTAAAACTCCCACAAATCGCAAAAAGTCATAACTCTAGCAACTATCAATTATATATGGGGTACTTATTGCTAAGAAATTAAATGAGTGTTTCCCAGAAATATTTAGCTATGAGTTGGAGCCTATTAAAATGAATAAGAAAATACATTAGTCTCTTAAAATTTGGACCGAATATCTGTCAATGTAAGTCAAATCAAGATGCTTATTGCTTTAGCTATAATAAAAATAATAATAACCTTGTGAGATGTATAGATAGTGAAGAAGTTTTTTTAGGTTTGTCACCTTAATTCATATTCATTCTTGACTCAATTCATATGTTTTTCAGAGTTGAAAGCAGCTCTCTATCATAAAGAGAAGCCTGAAGTGTTGAAGACTCTATGAAGATAATAATATTATGGTTGCTCTGTCGGTTCGTTGCACACAATGGGGAGGCAAGCACTTGAGACACTTCTTAATTAGAGACTGGTAGAATTTCCTTGACTTGTTCTCATTCAACTGGATTGCATCTCAGGCTGTGGAAAACCATCTCGACTCTACATAAATTCAAATTAACGCAATGCACGTCCAACGGCAAATGTAATGGCCCATTTGTGTCCCGGAGTTGTACGGTTACGGGTCTTCGAAAGGATTGCCATCAAATGCAGGCATAACTTGATGATGATGATGTGGATGTGAATGATGATGTGGATGTGTGCATGGAGTACAGACAACTAAGTAGCCAATTAGAGGCATGCAATAGACTTCAAGTCAACTAATTAGCAAAGCATTAGCTCCCGATGATGATGAGAATGTGGATGTACCTAAGGATGCAGATGAGTATGAAAATGATAATGCATGGATGCTCCCCTTTTGATATCGTTAGAAATTATAAACTTAAGCCAATGCAACTCTGCGATCAGAAATCATCATGCGAAATGAGAGTTAAATGTTAATGAGATGATAACTTTTGTTTAAGAATTCCATTTGATATGATAATGCTTTTGGTATGCTTCACATAATCAATTTTGACATGTGTCTTTTATAATCATGGGATTAAAAGGTTTCTTGGTCCAATGTTCCTTATGCTCGAAAACAAATCACCGATATACATATATTATAAATCCATATATATTTTTTGAATAGATAGCTTGAAAGATAGCTCTGACTTAGATCTTGGTTAGTATTCTGATTGTATACATTTAATTATTGGAATGGTTTAAACAGTAAATAACTAAAAAATTGCATTGTATTTTAAGCCGTGTTATTAATCAATCAATAAATTAATAAAAACTAAATAAATCACAAATAAATTTCTCTTTCCTTTGTGTCACGAAAAAAAGGAGCTACGAAATCAGAAAATAGATTAAAACCAGCTGCTATTCAAATTCTACAGTAGCTTTTTATACAAGCTTAGTTTGAAGACTTGGAGCCTGTGCAAACATGGAACTGACATAGATATGGTAAACACTCTCTAGGGATTTACAACACGTACTCAAATCCAAACAGTCTGCATTCACATATGTACATACTATATGTATATGAAGAGTTGTTGTAAGTGCATCAGAGAAAGACAGAGAGACAGAGAGCAGAGAGAGAGAGAGAGTGAGTGAGGCTCAAGTGGGAACACATAACCAAACTGAAATGCCAAGTTGTTGTTTGCATGCATAAATCAATCAAGCAGAGTGTTTGCGCATATAAAAAAAAAAAACAAGCAAAAAACATTGCAAGAAATCCGACATAGGGGTAAACATAATCACAACAACAGCAACAACAACAGCACGAAATACAACACATAAAAATGTGTGTACATATATAGATATATGTACAGATGTACTCCGCACTTCAAGTACTCGTATCTTTATGTTACACTTAACAGGATGCTCGACAAAAGTAATACCACAGTTCAAAAACTTCCTTTCAGGAGTGTTTCTAAAATCAATAGAGATTTTGAAACTCGATGGCTGCATTCAGCAGGTAATTCAGATCACCAATCATGATACCTGATTACTGCTTTTTACATGCAACAGGAAATTTTCAACAATCAGAAACGTCAAATTTTGGTATCGATATCACGAAAAATGTATCTCACAAAAAGTGTGATACCTGTTACTGATTAATGATACTGTCTAGATTTTTCATTTACTTTTAAAAGACATAGTAGGCTGATTTAATAAAAAGTTATCATATAGTAGGCAGTAGTAGGCACAGTAGATCTTAGGTTTCATTCAGCAGGTACAGATTGCTGATAGATCCTAAACATTTTATGATTACTAGTCAGTATTACCTGCTGAATGCACCCAATGTTGCCCAACATGTTATAGATTCATTAATTTTCCTTTTTATTTTTAACTAAATTATCAGTTTACTACGAAAAGCAGAATATTTTGGTTATTTGTCGCTAAAGAAACTTGAATAATTTTATTTGGTTGGTTTTTAGTGGTAATACATATCAGACTCCCATGCGTATACTTAATCTGAAGGAATAAAACATTGATACACTCATTGTCCGATCTCTAAGTTAACATTGCTTTCAATTCATTATTTGGTATTTATTTTATAATTTCAATTCTAATCCAGACAAGCAAAGTAAACAATCATTAATGTAACACCTCGAGGTCTTAAAATAAATAATTGAGTTAAGCATAAACAAAAAAAAACATGTAATTTTTTAATTGGAAATTCTCAGTTTATTTTCCAACGAACAAAGTGAAGCTGACCAAATTCCAGAGTCTGTTACAGACTTTGAATTATGCATGGTATTGTGCACAATACACCCTATTTCCATATTGTCTAAAGGGCATGAAAGCGTTCAAGTGTTAAATGCATCGCCCACTTTTGGGCCCGACACTGACAACAACAACAACAACAAGAACAACAACAACAACAACAACAATGGCAAACAAAATGCTGTCGAGTTTTGATGACGCGCTGTTAAACAAGAGAGAAATAACAACAACATTTTGAGAGCAGCAAATTTGAAGCGATATTTAAATACCCTTCAAAACCAAATCATTACGATAGAGAAATATGAGATGCACATCAAAATAATGACGAAATGAAAAGTGCTCATACAATGTTTCAAAATCTCGTCTTTCTATGACACAGACTTGTAAGAAGAAGGAAAATAAATTAGAGAAAAATAATAAAAGTCCCAATGAAGTTAATATTATTACCATACTTTGCTCTACTTCAACAAAAAATAAAAAATAAACAAAGTACAGTCCACTCTGTCAATGTCTGTATATCAAAAAATGCCATGTACTTTTTAAGTGCAAAACGTTCACTATAGATTGTTCTTTAATTCCGCGTTTATCATCCGATTGGAATGCAATTTTCAGGACAAGTTCGGACTGTAGTGTATATATTGTATGTACCAAAAATCAAGGTATCAAAATTAAAGTTGCTTTTGTAACGAGACTTAGGTTAATGCAAGATATACATAAATGAGCGTAAATGCCAAGTTTGGTGTCTCTAACTTTAGTCTCTGAGATCTTAGAACTCAAAAAAGGAACAGACAGACAGACCCAAAAGTAAAGATAAATTCATTTTATTAATGATCAATCAAAAATTCAAAATGTATTGAAAAATGTACCAATGCAAAAATAAACAGTGTATTTTTTATGCAACCTTATTTAAAATTCTTTTTAAGATTTTATCATTACAAAATATGAAGGATAAATTATAATCAAAACCAAATATATACAACAACTTTTTATTCAACTTAAAGAGCATCTATGTATGTATGTTATTTATATTTTCAAATTAAGATCAACAAACTGAGATATTGTTTTGTACAATGTATGGGCTTTGTTTTAAATATTAATCTACATTTCATTAATATTGTACAACTAATGTGCTAAAGATTCCAACTAAATGATAAACTCGAAAAATAATTTGTTATTTAATTATTTATTATAGAAATGGAATCAGACATGAAACTGATAAGTTTCTTTCTTTTAGTTTTGTTGTTAATCTTATCTATATGCTAAGAGATATGGCTTTCATTTCAATTTGTCAATAAAGATGGACGTAAGTGGGGTCTATGGAATAAGGGATAAGGGAAGAGAACACAGGTGTGGGAAATTCTTGATGTGGCATGACTCATGACAAAGTTAAAGTGCTCGTTGGGAGAGAGGAGTGTGTGGTAACATTGTTATCAATGTGACGGTGTCGCCTTTATGGCTGCCTGTCGAACTCGAATCGTCATACACCCACACACATATGTTTATGTATATGCATACGTGTGTGTGTGTGTGTTTGTGTGTGTAATCACAGTATGGCACTCTAATTAGCAGGCACAAATTTTGAAAAACAGACTGACACAAGCCCAGACTTGGCGAGGGCGTATTTTGTGATATTTTCTGAAGCTTTTCACTTTCGAAATTCTATGCGAGCAACCCTGTAAACAAAGAGTTCAACAGAGTGGGTATATCGGTTATAAGGGGACATAGAGCACGATTCCCAAGTGAACGTCAATAAAAAACAAAAAAATCGTATATACATATATATATACTGTAGTATTAAATTTGGACTTAAAAACATTTTTAAAGTCTTAAATTTTGAGAGTAATAAACATAAAATTTATTTTAATAGAGTTAGAATTAGTTGAGGACAAAACATAAGCCATTTATTATACAAATTCTATAAATGCCGCTTTTTAAATTTATTATTATATTAAAAATTACCCAACTTTTAAATGTTACACTTAACAAATTCTAGTTTTTAATAGTAAAGCTTATTCTCTTCTAAACATATTTGTCTGACAAATTGCATAATCAGTTAGTTAAGCTTGTTTCTGACTATAGGATATCTCACCGTCGTGCACTCTTGCTAGCACTTGTTGTGTTAGTCTTCTATATTTGCAGCTGTGTATTTACTTTTCGGTATTATTCAAGTTTCACATTCAAGCTGCGTGTCTATCAGTCTAGCATACCATGTAATACCCTTCTTCTTCTGTCGCTTGAGTTTAAAATACAAAAAATGCAAACACTTATCAGCCACTGTCGAGAGAGACAGATACAGATACAGAGAGAAAGAGAGTGTGAGAGGAAGAGAGGGAGAGCGATATGCGACAGAATTATAATCAGCAACATGCAGCATTTGTTGTAGTTGCTGTTGTTATTGTTGTTGTCGCTGCTGCTGCTGCTGCAGCTGCACTGATAAGACAGCAACTCTGGCGCTGCCACTTGAGCTGCTCGTTGTAAGTGGCATGTGGCATGTGGCAAGTGGAAAATGAAACTGGAACCTAGACTTGAGAGATTGAAACTTGTCAAAGCTTCGTTTGCTGCCAATTTCACGGCCAGTTCAAGTTGTTGTTGTTGTTGTTGTTGTCGTGTTCTTCTTCTTGTTGTACACAGAAAAAAACACCGCATTTTCGGAACAAAATGATAAAGCTGAAAGATCCCTCTTCAGTCGAGTTCAAAAACACATGATTTAAGTACGATTCTCAACAAATGTCTTGGTTATCGGAGTATTTAAAAGGATTTTTGTAATTACAGTCGTGTCTGGGTATACTGAACACCCTATTTAGTGAACCCTTCGATATAGTGTGTTTTGAGCAAATAATACGAGTTTTTGAACAAAAATGTTAACCAGGGACTCAAACCGTTACCGAAACCGTAACCTGAAAGAAAACTTTTATATTATTCCGAAACCGATAAACCGTAATAAAATAAAATATATTTGAGTCTTAAATTAAGAATAATATCTCGAATACATACTTAACAAGTTCAAGAATTACATAATATCATCAAGAGCAGTTCAAATGAAATCATAAAATTATTGTCATAATTGTTTTAGGGTATTGTGTAAGTATATATAATTTTTTTAATAGGAATTCTTTTTGACATTAAAGCTGTCCAATTTTTAGTCTTATATATATATTTTTTTATCTTTTAATCATTATATAGAACTTGTTTAAATTTTAGTGACTAGTGACATACCTAAGTTCTAAATGTACTTGAAATTGATATTAAAAATTGAATTCAATTTACAAAAAAGAAATAAAATAAAATAGAAACAAGATATTTAAACTTTAATATATGTATAGAATGATATTCATTTGTTTTCAGTGTTGCTTTTGTTGTCGCTGTTGCAATCAGTTGCTTTGCATATTGCTGGACAAAGTTTTACAAACAACTTTGCAAAGCCGACAAACTAATTGGAATTTGGCACGTTCTACCAGTTTGACAATGGATCTTCATCTACAGTTTCCTCTGGTGTATCCAAATACATATTCACAAGCACACACACACACACACACACACACACACATACATGCATACTCGTGTACTTGATTTATGTATGCATATATTTTGTACATTGTTTAAAATGACCTAACAAATTGACTTTGAAGTGGAGCCTAATTGTTCTTTACTTTGGACACTTTTATCCAACAAAATACAAGAAATTGAATTTCATGTTGGAAAATACAATTTTGGGAAGAAAAAACATTTAAAGTCAATTCTTTAATTAATATACGTTTTTATTTTTGTAAAAGTTAATATGATTATTCAAGTTTTTGAGAAAAAAAACTCCAATTTTAAGGTTTACAACGTTTATAACAGACCATATTTTTCAATGTTATTATTATTATTTTTAAAAAACTTTAGAAAATTCAAAAACAACACTTTTGAGGTAAGAACTGATTACAACTGTCGATAGATTTATTATTATTTCAACTAAAGAATTCCTAGATACAATTTCTAAGAAGTACTTTGAGCATACATCAAATACAAATTAAATGGTTATTACATAATATAATCTGTATACATTAGCTGGCAATAAATATACAAACATATAACATACTTATGTTTGTATACATATTTATCTCTGCTATGTAACTGCTCCTAATGAATCATAAAAAGAACTTGAGTAAATAGAAAATTGAATAGGTAACTCAATAGATACGTTTATCTAGAAATATAATTGGAATAGCTACAGTTGGTTCTATTGAGAACTATTCACCTGATTAAAGGTTAATTGTTCCTAAGTTGGCTATATGATATAGAGCTCCGACTTGAAACAAATTTAATCAGGATATTTAAAGCAGAAATGAATATGCAGTATGTAAAAATCATACAAGATTTTTCAAGATTTTCAAATGATTGTTTTATGATATAGTAGACCGATTAAAGGAAAATTTGGTCACGACTTGTAAAAGAATATTGAATATACAATATTAATCTTAATCATTTATTTGTTTATCTGTACAACTTTTGCAGAAATGGACATTTCTTGAATTGCTAAGACTCAATTATCGTTATCATTACATATGCCTAAGTGCATAGATGTTTACACATAAATACATACATACATACATATATGTATGTACGTAGGCAATGCTGATGAATTTGTACTTGTATTTTATTATTATCAGTTCAGTTGGCCAAGTGGACAGGAAATGGATTTTCTAGCAATGCAGTTTTTGTTCGCATTGTTATTCTTTGTTTGGGAGACGACAACCACTAACAATGAGAGAGCTAAGATATGATCAAACAAACACACAAACATACTTACGTATGTATGTACATTAGAGTATGTATATATGTATGAATATTTATGTGACATTATGTGTATGTAGAAAATCAATTTCCGTCAATTTGACGGAACGCAGTCAAAGAACGAGACGTAAATAGGCAAAATGGACAATAATTGCACTAAAGTAAAACTGTTAATCGTATCAGTCTCTCTGGCGGCAACAAAAATACATACATACATATTTGTGTACATATATTTATACATGATATACATATATACAATGCCAGTGGCAATGATCGAGCGGAAAACTGAAAAAAATTAATTAACTCGAGCGCGGCAACAATAAATTCTTCTTATAACACTTATATATGTACAAACATACATATGTATCTATATATACATAAGTACATATGTACATACTTGTTTATACATACATACATTTAGTTCTCTCTTGTTCTCACGTGTCACACCTAACCTTATAAAAAAAAGAAGATATTTTGATCGCTGGAAATCCAATTGCAGTTAATGATATTTAGATATTTATATTTGCATTAGGATTTTGGGTTCAAAATTATGAATTTCGGTACGGAAAATGCGTCGAGAGCCACAATATCTTAAAAACAAAGAGGATTGTATCTGGTTTTTAAACCAGATTCTTATTAAGATGTTTTCAAGACCTCAAATCTAAGAATTAGATTTAAACCTCTTAGGTTTGTTACTTAACAGTCCAATTATATGTAATCTTATCTAAATCTAATAAACATTTTAATTTCGGCATTCATTTCTATACATTTTACGTAAAAATATTTTGGCGCGCCAAAGATAGAATACCCTTGCAGAAAATTTCAACATATGACAGGTTTATAATATAGTAATCCGATCGATCTATCTAAACTTGGTCAGATTGTATATAACGATGCCAGACACACAATCTATGAGTTTGGCTTAGATATCTTAAGAAACAAAAATGATTTTCATACCTTATGTTGATTTTTAACCGATCGTTCCTATGGAAGCTATATGATATAGTAATCCGTTACGGCCAGCTCTGCCATATGTACAGCTTGCAGCAAAACAGACCTGTACCAAGTTTCATGAAGATATCTTTAAAGCTGAGAGACTAGTTTTCAGAAACAGACAGACAGACAGATGGACAGACTCAGCTGGTCGTCCTGCTCAAGAATATTTGTACATATATACTTATAGGGTCTGCCACGCATCCGATATTATTTAGATATATTTTAAGAAAATATTGTATTATTTATAGAACTTACAAAACAATAAAAATAAGTACCATATTCCGATAAGATTTTTTAGCTTTTTACTTTTAGTAATTTGTTTATATTTTAATAACAATATATTTAAGACAAATATTTTTGAGTGTAGACATTGCTGTATTTTTTAGTGTACCGTGAAAAGATTTAAATCCACATCTTTCATAGGTTTTTTATCGTGTAAACGCAGGACTGTGAAGTAATATCACTTACCGCTATCTAGAGCTGCATTGCGCATACGTCACGTTGTCTGCGTTGTACTTGACTTCAACATTTGTATCTAAAAAAATGTTATGTATTAAAGTATGTAAGTATAAAAATACACTTTCTGAGTATGTTTGAGTGTATAATTCAATGCATTTACTTGTTTGTAAAATTCAATGATTAAAACTCTAAACACAATTTAATATTTTCCGTTCAATAATTACCTATAAAAATGCATTTCTTCGTTCTTCTCGTTGTTTTTGTTGTTATTGTTGAAAAACAAAATATAAATGATTTATTTCAATGCAGCACACGCGCAACAAAAGCTAAAAACAGAGGCAGAGAGACAGAGAGGAAGCAGAAGGGAGCAAGCATACACACATTGCTCACACACACACACTACAGCACGTGTGTGCACAGGCATAATAACAAACAAGCAAAAGAAAATAAAGTGTCAAAAGTATGGGGCAAATTGGTTGCAAAATGTAGTCCAAATTTACGCTCTTTTCTTTATATTTTGCTCTCTCTCTCTCTCGCTATTAACACACACACAGATACTCACACGCGCAGCGTGCTAATAGCGAGAGAGAGAGAGAGCAAAATGTAAAGAAAAGAGCGTAGAGCGAGTTTTGCATTTGCAGTTGTTTTTGCCCCATACTTTTGTTTGCTTTATTTTCTTTTCGTTGACTTTGCTTGTTTGTTATTGCTCTGTGCACACGCGTCTGTGTGTGTGTGTGTCTGTGTGTTAGTGTGTGTATGCTGCTCCCACTCTCTCGCTCTCTCTTTATCTCTCTCACCCTCTGTTTGCTTTGTTTGCTGCTGATGATGCTGCGATTGAGAATAAATCATTTATATTTTTGTTTTTCAACAATAACAACAAAAACAACAGCAGAAAACGGCAAAACAATCGGCCAATTTGTTCAAAAGCAAACAAAAAAAGCTTAAAGAAAATCTATATGCATTTTTATGCGTGTGTGTGAGTGTCTGTGTGTGAACGAATATTAAATTGTGTTTAAATTTAAGTTTTAATCGTTGAATTTTACAAACAAGTAAACGCATTGAATTATACACTCAAACATACTCAGAAAGTGTATTTTTATACTTACATACTTTAATACATAACATTTTTTTAGATACAAATGTTGAAGTCAAGTACAACGCAGACAACGTGACGTATGCGCAATGCAGCTCTAGATAGCGGTAAGTGATATTACTTCACAGTCCTGCGTTTACACGATAAAAAACCTATGAAAGATGTGGATTTAAATCTTTTGACGGTACACTAAAAAAAACAGCAACGTCTACACTCAAAAATATTTGTCTTAAATATATTGTTATTAAAATATGAACAAATTACTAAAAGTAAAAAGCTAAAAAATCTTATTGGAATATGGTACTTATTTTTATTGTTTTGTAAGTTCTATAAATAATACAATATTTTCTTAAAATATTTCTAAATAATATCGGATGCGTGGCAGACCCTATAAGTATATATGTACATATATTCTTGAGCAGGACGACCAGCTGAGTCTGTCCATCTGTCTGTCTGTCTGTTTCTGAAAACTAGTCTCTCAGCTTTAAAGATACCTTCATGAAACTTGGTACAGGTCCGTTTTGCTGCAAGCTGTACATATGGCAGAGCTGGCCGTAACGGATCACTATATCATATAGCTTCCATAGAAACGATCGGTTAAAAATCAACATAAAGTATGAAAATAATTTTTGTTTCTTAAGATATCTAAGCCAAACTCATAGATTGTGTGTCTGGCATCGTTATATACAATCTGACCAAGTTTAGATAGATCGATCGGATTACTATATTATAAACCTGTCATATGTTGAAATTTTTTGCAAGGGTATTCTATCTTTGGCGCGCCAAAGATAGCTTACAAAATATTTTTACGTAAAATGTATAGAAATTAATGCCGAAATTAAAATATTTATTAGATTTAGATAAGATTACATATAATTGGACTGTTAAGTAACAAACCTAAGAGGTTTTAATCTAATTCTTAGATTTGAGGTCTTGAAAACATCTTAATAAGAATCTGGTTTAAAAACCAGATACAATCCTCTTTGTTTTCAAGATATTGTGGCTCTCGACGCATTTTTCGTACCGAAATTCATAATTTTGAACCCAAAATCCTAATGCAAATATAAATATCTAAATATCATTAACTGCAATTGGATTTCCAGCGATCAAAATATCTTCTTTTTTTTATAAGATTAGGTGTGACACGTGAGAACAAGAGAGAACTAAATGTATGTATGTATAAACAAGTATGTACATATGTACTTATGTATATATAGATACATATGTATGTTTGTACATATATAAGTGTTATAAGAAGAATTTATTGTTGCCGCGCTCGAGTTAATTAATTTTTTTCAGTTTTCCGCTCGATCATTGCCACTGGCATTGTATATATGTATATCATGTATAAATATATGTACACAAATATGTATGTATGTATTTTTGTTGCCGCCAGAGAGACTGATACGATTAACAGTTTTACTTTAGTGCAATTATTGTCCATTTTGCCTATTTACGTCTCATTCTTTGACTGCGTTCCGTCAAATTGACGGAAATTGATTTTCTACATACACATAATGTCACATAAATATGCATACATATATACATACTCTAATGTACATACATACGTAAGTATGTTTGTGTGTTTGTTTGATCATATCTTAGCTCTCTCATTGTTAGTGGTTGTCGTCTCCCAAACAAAGAATAACAATGCGAACAAAAACTGCATTGCTAGAAAATCCATTTCCTGTCCACTTGGCCAACTGAACTGATAATAATAAAATACAAGTACAAATTCATCAGCATTGTCTACGTACATACATATATGTATGTATGTATTTATGTGTAAACATCTATGCACTTAGGCATATTTAATGATAACGATAATTGAGTCTTAGCAATTCAAGAAATGTCCATTTCTGCAAAAGTTGTACAGATAAACTAAATACTTTAGATGACTACTGTATATTTAATATTCTCTTACAATTCCTGACAAAATTTACTTTTAATGGGTCTACTATATCATAAAACAATCATTTGAAAATCTTGAAAAATCTTGTATGATTTTTACATACTGCATATTTAATATCCTGATTAAATTTGTTTCAAGTCGGAGCTCTATATCATATAGCCAACTTAGGAACAATTAACCTTTAATCAGGTGAATAGTTCTCAATAGAACCAACTGTAGCTATTCCAATTATATTTCTAGATAAACGTATCTATTGAGTTACCTATTCAATTTTCTATTTACTCAAGTTCTTTTTATGATTCATTAGGAGCAGTTATAGAGATAAATATGTATACAAACATAAGTATGTTATATGTTTGTATATTTATTGCCAGCTAATGTATACAGATTATATTATGTAATAACCATTTAATTTGTATTTGATGTATGCTCAAAGTACTTCTTAGAAATTGTATCTAGGAATTCTTTAGTTGAAAAATTAATAAATCTATCGACAGTTTTAATCAGTTCTTACCTCAAAAGTGTTGTTTTTGAATTTTCTCAAGTTTTTTAAAAATAATAATAATAACATTGAAAAATATGGTCTGTTATAAACGTTGTAAACCTTAAAATTGGATTTTTTTTCTCAAAAACTTGAATAATCAAATTAACTTTTACAAAAATTAAAACGTGTATTAATTAAAGAATTGACTTTAAATGTTTTATCTTCCCAAAATTGTATTTTCCAACATGAAATTCAATTTCTTGTATTTTGTTGGATAAAAGTGTCCAAAGTAAAGAACAATGAGGCTCCACTTCAAAGTCAATTTGTTAGGTCATTTTAAACAATGTACAAAATATATGCATACATAAATCAAGTATACGAGTATGCATGTATGTGTGTGTGTGTGTGTGCTTGTGAATATGTATTTGGATACACCAGAGGAAACTGTAGATGAAGATCCATTGTCAAACTGGTAGAACGTGCCAAATTCCAATTAGTTTGTCGGCTTTGCAAAGTTGTTTGTAAAACTTTGTCCAGCAATATGCAAAGCAACTGATTGCAACAGCGACAACAAAAGCAACACTGAAAACAAATGAATATCATTCTATACACATATTAAAGTTTAAATATCTTGTTTCTATTTTATTTTATTTCTTTTTTGTAAATTGAATTAAATTTTTAATATCAATTTCAAGACCATATAGAACTTAAGTATGTCATTACTCACTAAACAAGTTCTATATAATGATTAAAAGATAAAAAAAATATATATATAAGACTAAAAATTGGACAGCTTTAATGTCAAAAGAATTCCTATTAAAAAAATGATATATACTTACGCAATACCCTAAAACAATTATGACAATAATTTAATGATTTCATTTGAAAGGCTCTTGATGATATTATATAATTTTGAACTTGTTTCGTATGTATTCGAGATATTATTGTTAATTTAAGACTCAAATATATTTTTTTTTATTACGGCTTATCGGTTTCGGAATAATATAAAAGTTTTCTTTCGGTTACGGTTTCCGTAAGGTTACAAATTTCAATCGGTTAATATCGGTTAACGGTTACGGTTTGAGTCCTTGGTTAACATTTTTGTTCAAAAACTCGTATTATTTGCTCAAAACACACTATATCGAAGGGTTCACTAAATAGGGTGTTCAGTATACCCAGACACGACTGTAATTACAAAAATCCTTTTAAATACTCCGATAACCAAGACATTTGTTGAGAATCGTACTTAAATCATGTGTTTTTGAACTCGACTGAAGAGGGATCTTTCAGCTTTATCATTTTGTTCCGAAAATGCGGTGTTTTTTTCTGTGTACAACAAGAAGAAGAACACGACAACAACAACAACAACAACAACTTGAACTGGCCGTGAAATTGGCAGCAAACGAAGCTTTGACAAGTTTCAATCTCTCAAGTCTAGGTTCCAGTTTCATTTTCCACTTGCCACATGCCACATGCCACTTACAACGAGCAGCTCAAGTGGCAGCGCCAGAGTTGCTGTCTTATCAGTGCAGCTGCAGCAGCAGCAGCAGCGACAACAACAATAACAACAGCAACTACAACAAATGCTGCATGTTGCTGATTATAATTCTGTCGCATATCGCTCTCCCTCTCTTCCTCTCTCACTCTCTTTCTCTCTGTATCTGTATCTGTCTCTCTCGACAGTGGCTGATAAGTGTTTGCATTTTGTATTTTAAACTCAAGCGACAGAAGAAGAAGGGTATTACATGGTATGCTAGACTGATAGACACGCAGCTTGAATGTAAAACTTGAATAGTACCGAAAAGTAAATACACAGCTGCAAATATAGAAGACTAACACAACAAGTGCTAGCAAGAGTGCACGACGGAGAGATATCCTATAGTCAGAAACAAGCTTAACTAACTGATTATGCGATTTGTCAGACAAATATGTTTAGAAGAGAATAAGCTTTACTATTAAAGAATCCCTTAAATTTACTATTTATAGGGTATTTCTATCACAATCTTATAGACAATGAAATAAATGAGCTAATGGGGTATAACATACGAGAACATCATTTTAAATAAGATTAAAAAGAAGTATAATTTAACAAATGTTTGGAAGATAATATTAAAAACTAGAATTTGTTAAGTGTAACATTTAAAAGTTGGGGAATTTTTAATATAATAATAAATTTAAAAAGCGGCATTTATAGAATTTGTATAATAAATGGCTTATGTTTTGTCCTCAACTAATTCTAACTCTAATAAAATAAATTTTATGTTTATTACTCTCAAAATTTAAGACTTTAAAAATGTTTTTAAGTCCAAATTTAATACTTCAGTATATATATATGTATATACGATTTTTTTGTTTTTTATTGACGTTCACTTGGGAATCGTGCTCTATGTCCCCTTATAACCGATATACCCACTCTGTTGAACTCTTTGTTTACAGGGTTGCTCGCATAGAATTTCGAAAGTGAAAAGCTTCAGAAAATATCACAAAATACGCCCTCGCCAAGTCTGGGCCTGTATCAGTCTGTTTTTCAAAATTTGTGCCTGCTAATTAGAGTGCCATACTGTGATTACACACACAAACACACACACACGTATACATATGTATACATACACACATGTGTGTGGGTGTATGACGATTCGAGTTCGACAGGCAGCCATAAAGGCGACACCGTCACA
The DNA here is from genome assembly GCA_035044365.1 of Drosophila neotestacea. Lineage (NCBI taxonomy): Eukaryota > Metazoa > Arthropoda > Insecta > Diptera > Drosophilidae > Drosophila > Drosophila neotestacea. The sequence continues at coordinate 130,344 of JAWNMD010000491.1, read as the reverse complement.
TTGATAACAATGTTACCACACACTCCTCTTTCCCAACGAGCACTTTAACTTTGTCATGAGTCATGCCACATCAAAATTTCCCACACCTGTGTTCTCTTCCCTTATCCCTTATTCCATAGACCCCACTTACGTCCATCTTTATTGACAAATTGAAATGAAAGCCATATCTCTTAGCATATAGATAAGATTAACAACAAAACTAAAAGAAAGAAACTTATCAGTTTCATGTCTGATTCCATTTCTATAATAAATAATTAAATAACAAATTATTTTTCGAGTTTATCATTTAGTTGGAATCTTTAGCACATTAGTTGTACAATATTAATGAAATGTAGATTAATATTTAAAACAAAGCCCATACATTGTTAAAACAATATCTCAGTTTGTTGATCTTAATTTGAAAATATAAATAACATACATACATAGATGCTCTTTAAGTTGAATAAAAAGTTGTTGTATATATTTGGTTTTGATTATTATTTATCCTTCATATTTTGTAATGATAAAATCTTAAAAAGAATTTTAAATAAGGTTGCATAAAAAATACACAATGTTTATTTTTGCATTGGTACATTTTTATATACATTTTGAATTTTTGATTAATAATTAATAAAATTAATTTATCTTTACTTTTGGGTCTCTCTGTCTGTTCCTTTTTTGAGTTCTAAGATCTCAGAGACTAAAGTTAGAGACACAAACTTGGCATTTACGCTCATTTATGTATATCTTGCATTAATCTAAGTCTCGTTACAAAAGCAACTTTAATTTTGATACCTTGATTTTTGGTACATACAATATATACACTACAGTCCGAACTTGTCCTGAAAATTGTATTCAATCGGATGATAAACGCGGAATTAAAGAACAATCTATAGTGAACGTTTTGCACTTAAAAAGTACATGGCATTTTTTGATATACAGACATTGACAGAGTGGACTGTACTTTGTTTATTTTTTTTTTTTTGTTGAAGTAGAGCAAAGTATGGTAATAATATTAACTTCATTGGGGCTTTTATTATTTTTCTCTAATTTATTTTCCTACTTCTTACAAGTCTGTGTCATAGAAAGACGAGATTTTGAAACATTGTATAAGCACTTTTCATTTCGTCATTATTTTGATGTGCATCTCATATTTCTCTATCGTAATGATTTGGTTTTGAAGGGTATTTAAATATCGCTTCAAAGTTGCTGCTCTCAAAATGTTGTTGTTATTTCTCTCTTGTTTAACAGGGCGTCATCAAAACTCGACAGCATTTTGTTTGCCATTGTTGTTGTTGTTGTTGTTCTTGTTGTTGTTGTTGTTGTTGTTGTCAGTGTCGGGCCCAAAAGTGGGCGATGCATTTAACACTTGAACGCTTTCATGCCCTTTAGACAATATGGAAATAGGGTGTATTGTGCACAATACCATGCATAATTCAAAGTCTGTAACAGACTCTGGAATTTGGTCAGCTTCACTTTGTTCGTTGGAAAATAAACTGAGAATTTTCAATTACAAAATTACATGTTTTTTTTTGTTTATGCTTAACTCAATTATTTATTTTAAGACCTCGAGGTGTTACATTAATGATTGTTTACTTTGCTTGTCTGGATTAGAATTGAAATTATAAAATAAATACCAAATAATGAATTGAAAGCAATGTAAACTTAGAGATCGGACAATGAGTGTATCAATGTTTTATTCCTTCAGATTAAGTATACGCATGGGAGTCTCTGATATGTATTCCCACTAAAAACCAACCAAATAAAATTATTCAAGTTTCTTTAGCGACAAATAACCAAAATATTCTGCTTTTCGTAGTAAACTGATAATTTAGTTAAAAATAAAAAGGAAAATTAATGAATCTATAACATGTTGGGCAACATTGGGTGCATTCAGCAGGTAATACTGACTAGTAATCATAAAATGTTTAGGATCTATCAGCAATCTGTACCTGCTGAATGAAACCTAAGATCTACTGTGCCTACTGCCTACTATATGATAACGTTTTATTAAATCAGCCTACTATGTCTTTTAAAAGTACATGAAAAATCTAGCACGTATAATTAATCAGTAACAGGTATCACACTTTTTGTGAGATACATTTTTCGTGATATCGATACCAAAATTTGACGTTTCTGATTGTCGAAAGTTTCCTGCTGCATGTAAAAAGCAGTAATCAGGTATCATGATTGGTGATCTGAATTACCTGCTGAATGCAGCCATCGAGTTTCAAAATCTCTATTGATTTTAGAAACACTCCTGAAAGGAAGTTTTTGAACTGTGGTATTACTTTTGTCGAGCATCCTGTTAAGTGTAACATAAAGATACGAGTACTTGAAGTACATGTATCTATATATGTACACACATTTTTATGTGTTGTATTTCGTGCTGTTGTTGTTGCTGTTGTTGTGATTATGTTTACCCCTATGTCGGATTTCTTGCAATGTTTTTTGCTTGTTTTTTTTTTTTTTTATATGCGCAAACACTCTGCTTGATTGATTTATGCATGCAAACAACAACTTGGCATTTCAGTTTGGTTATGTGTTCCCACTTGAGCCTCACTCACTCTCTCTCTCTCTCTGTCTCTCTGTCTCTCTGTCGCTCTATCTTTCTCTGATGCAGTTACAACAACTCTGCATACATATATAGTATGTACATATGTGTATGCAGACTGTTTGGATTTGAGTACGTGTTGTAAATCCCTAGAGAGTGTTTACCATATCTATGTCAGTTCCATGTTTGCACAGGCTCCAAGTCTTCAAACTAAGCTTGTATAAAAAGCTACTGTAGAATTTGAATAGCAGCTGGTTTTAATCTATTTTCTGATTTCGTAGCTCCTTTTTTTCGTGACACAAAGGAACGAGAAATTTATTTGTGATTTATTTAGCTTTTATTAATTTATTGATTGATTAATAACACGGCTTAAAATACAATGAATTTTTTAGTTATTTACTGTTTAAACCATTCCAATAATTAAATGTATACAATCAGAATACTAACCAAGATCTAAGTCAGAGCTATCTTTCAAGCTATCTATTCAAAAAATATATATGGATTTATAATATATGTATATCTGTGATTTGTTTTCGAGCATAAGGAACATTGGACCAAGAAACCTTTTAATTCCATGATTATAAAAGACACATGTCAAAATTGATTATGTGAAGCATACCAAAAGCATTATCATATCAAATGGAATTCTTAAACAAAAGTTATCATCTCATTAACATTTAACTCTCATTTCACATGATGATTTCTGATCGCAGAGTTGCATTGGCCTAAGTTTATAATTTCTAACGATATCAAAAGGGGAGCATTTGGTCCTTATCCCTACCAGACAGCTGTGCTATCCATGCATTATCATTTTCATACTCATCTGCATCCTTAGGTACATCCACATTCTCATCATCATCGGGAGCTAATGCTTTGCTAATTAGTTGACTTGAAGTCTATTGCATGCCTCTAATTGGCTACTTAGTTGTCTGTGCTCCATGCACACATCCACATCCACATCCACATCCACATCATCATTCACATCCACATCCACATCATCAAGTTATGTCTGCATTTGATGGCAATCCTTTCGAAGACCCGTAACCGTACAACTCCGGGACACAAATGGGCCATTACATTTGCCGTTGGACGTGCATTGCGTTAATTTGAATTTATGTAGAGTCGAGATGGTTTTCCACAGCCTGAGATGCAATCCAGTTGAATGAGAACAAGTCAAGGAAATTCTACCAGTCTCTAATTAAGAAGTGTCTCAAGTGCTTGCCTCCCCATTGTGTGCAACGAACCGACAGAGCAACCATAATATTATTATCTTCATAGAGTCTTCAACACTTCAGGCTTCTCTTTATGCTAGAGAGCTGCTTTCAACTCTGAAAAACATATGAATTGAGTCAAGAATGAATATGAATTAAGGTGACAAACCTAAAAAGAACTTCTTCACTATCTATACATCTCACAAGGTTATTATTATTTTTATTATAGCTAAAGCAATAAGCATCTTGATTTGACTTACTTTGACAGATATTCGGTCAAAATTTTAAGAGACTAATGTATTTTCTTATTCATTTTAATAGGCTCCAACTCATAGCTAAATATTTCTAGGAAACACTCATTTAATTTCTTAGCAATAAGTACCCCATATATAATTGAAAAATATATCATTCAGTCGGAATCGGAATCTGCAGCTTGATAGTTGCTAGAGTTATGACTTTTTGCGATTTGTATGAGTTTTAAATAAACTTGATCTGAGTGCAAATATGTATAAGAAGTCTGAATAAGAAGTCAAATTTGGTGTCCCTAGGTCTTACCATCTCTGATATTCTAAATATTTGTGACTTTTTCTTTACTCTATATTTTGAGAATTGCATTAATAAGGTGTGGTTTACGATAGTTTTCATAGCTATAGTTTGAAGCTATAAAATTCATTCAGGAACTATAATTTTCTCAAACTTTGTGCTCTAAGACGTAAAAGCTTGAAAGAGTTTAAACAATAATCTAAATATTAAAATGAGTATTTGTTCGTTTTATTCAAAGCTCTAATGTTTTATGAAATTGCATATTTGCCTTCTTCTCTACTCCAACCGTTGCCCCACCCCGCCGTTCGTTTCACGCCCCCCTTTCGTCACTAGCGTTCTCTGTCTATGGCGCGTGCTGATTGCATTTATGTCAACGTACGTTTTCAATGTTAAATGTTGCCCCTGCCATGCATATGAAAGACAGGGTGGTAGGTGGTGAGGGGGAAGGAAGTGGGGAGAGGGTGGAGAGAGAGAGAGAGAGAGAGAGAGAGAGAGGGAGAGAGAGTAAAGAGTGTGGGAAATGTGAATAGCGAAATAAAACGTAAGGCAGCAGAAATTATGCATGAAAAGAGGCACAAAAGTCGACTACTTGTTGTATACGTAATACGTATGTGTGTCCATTTGTATGTATTATTGTATGTGTGTGTGTGTGTGTATGTGTGTTTGTGTGTGCAACAAACATGTCCAAACACACACAGACACAAATACAAAAGCAGGGCTGCATTTGTATGCAATTGCAATTGCAATGTAAACGCAGTCGAAAATGGAAAACGCAACAATGGAAATGTTTACCCCGCTTTTTGCACCATTCCCTCCATCATCATCGTCATCCTCTTCCTCTTTCTCTCCTTTTTCTCTCTCTTTTCCGCTCATTCTCTGTCTCTATCGCTCACTTTGGCTATCTGCATGCATATCACACTCTCCCAGAGGCCCCGCATAACAGCCAACAACATGACAGTTTAATTTGTGAGTGCTCGACTACAAGATACCCTGTACCCTGTACTCTTAGAGCTCCCAACACTTAAAATAAATGCACTTTTCATGATTTTTGTTAAAATTGACTTTTGAAATAGAGAATATTATATGTTATGTTCTTTTTTTAAATACATTGGAATTGTCATTTTGAGATATATATTTTATTTCATATTTTCTTAAACCATTAAAATGCTTCGATCGTCACCCGATAATTTATGAAGTCTGCCACGCTAACTTCTGCCTGTTACAACCAATGGCATTAGCATATTATACCCTCGGCTAGGGTATAAATACATCAAACAGTTGTGAGGCCTATAATCAAAGTGCAGAGTCAGGGCAATCAGTTGGTCGCTTTGTCGCTTTGTCGGTCAATCAGTCAGTCAATTAGTCCATTAGTCATTTCGTCATTTTGTCTACGGCTTGCATAAATGCATACACTTTACGTACATACATACATATAGTATATCATCTCTATATATAGACAGTATATAACGATATGAATATGAGCGTGCTTTATTCATACCATATGATTACCTACAGTGCAAATATGTGAACGAGTATGTGGCGAGAGAATTGAGAGACTGAGGAGGCTGCATGAGAAGTGGGAAGGGGGAGCGATGACCGCTCAAGTTCAATGTAACATGAGAGAGAGAGAGAGTGAGATAGAGTAATACTTGCAACAATTCTGTGGCACAATTGAAATACGTATAATAATACTTAGTTTATAATATGAATAGTTTATGCTGTTTACTTGCAACTTGATTCAATTTAATCTAAGCCGATTACTACTTTTATTCCACAATTTCACTTCTTTGAAGTTTCATTTATATATATAGCATCAAATATTAAGTTTATTTATTTATATTTTTTTAACATTATAAATGCAAGTTAAAAATGAGTCAGTTGAACTAGTTCACATACTACATTTGGAATGATTTGAAATTTATAAAGATTTTCTATTTTTTTGAGAATCCCCTTTGAACTATTGAGCTAAAATTAACTAAACTAAGTAACTAACTGATTTGAAAACATTGTAAGCGTTTTATAAATTTTCCAACAACTTTAGGGTAACTTATGAGCGGGTTCATCTCATACTCAAAGCCTTCAGATTGTAAAAGCTTTAAAAGAAAAGTGTTTAAGTTATTTTAGAGTATTTTTAAAATCATGCTGAATTTTCAAAACATTTTGAATACACATTAAATTCCAATTTGATTCATTTATTAACATACTAAGTTTTAGAATGACAGCTAAGGACGCTTTGAAGAATACTTATTACTTTTGAGCAACTTTCGAAAAACTTTTCAATTACGAATCAGTTTACAATTCCTTTAATTCCAATAATTTTAAAAATTAATAAATGATTCTAGAAATATTTTTGTCAATCAATTCAACTAATGTTAAATGCTTGGAAACAATTTCAAAATTAAAAAAAACACAAAATTGATAAGAGTTTTTATTTGTTCCTATAAATATATATTGCCTTATCTTCAGGAAAGTTAAGAAGAAATGAAACTACAGTTTAATTGTTTAAATTAACGATTAATGTGACAGCGTGACATGAAATGAACCTCGCGTGCAGTTTAAGAACCATTCACATAATCCTCTCAAGAATTAGTCATTTCCAAGAAGATGGGGTGGTCTGAAAATGGGGAGGGAAGTTAAGTGAGGGGGAGGAAGGGGTTAAAAGTACTTACATATTGAATGAATAGAGGAAAGTTTTTCTCGTAATAACCCACATACTTATTCGACGTACAGTTGAAGCTCACATTTAACCCCTTTTTACTCGCTTCGCATTTTGTTGGCGTTGTTCCTTTAAGCCATTTTGTTCTTGGCTCCCATTCCCAAGACAATTACCTGCCACGTAGCCATATCGTTGTGCAACAACAATTGCAACAGCAAAAAAGGGGAGAGTACAGAGTACAGGTTGCTTCAATGCCAGTCTGCAACAAGATGCGTGCCAAAGAAAATGCCGCACAACGTGGCGTATGAGTAACGAGGCCCTGCACAACAAAACCTGACAAATGCAGTGTAAATTGCAACAACAACAACAACATCTAAAACAACAACTAACAAGTGCAAAGTTACGTCAAGTGCTTAAACTGCTAACATTCCATGGAATTTTAATTAAAAACCTAAGCAGGTAAAAATATATCATTCAGTCGGGAGGGCCCAACAGTAAAATACCCTGTGGAAGTAAAGGAAGATGTTAATTCCATATGCATGCAAACAAAATTAACCTGCTCAATACATATATTTATATATAGAGTTTTTGCTTTTTGCGATTTGTGGGAGAAGGGGATGGCTCATCCAAATTTGAAATAAACTTGAAGTGCCTGCAAATATAAAAAGCCTTCATACCAAATTTGGTGTCCCTAGGTCTTACTATCTCTAAAATCCTTTTGTTCATACGGACGGACAAACAGGCGGACAGACGGAGGGACGGACAAGACTATATCGACTCGGCTTCTGATACTGATCAAGAGTATACATATACTTACACTTTATGGGGTCTCCCACGCCTTCTTCTGCCTGTAACATATTTTTTTGTTTTGATCAACCTTAATATACCGAACAGGGTATAAAATAGTATAAAAATAATAAACATAGAAGAAAGTAAAAAACTCTAAGAAAATGAGAGGCAGAAACGCAACCAGGGCTGGCAATTAAAAGGGGCATTGGGAGTGGAAAGTGGAAACTGTTCAAATGACACTCTGTGGCATTCGACAGCTGTCAACTGTAGTTAAGAATATATTCGGTTTATTTTGCAGCACGGTAAATTCCCTCCTTTTCATTTGGGTATATGCCATTTAACATATACTTTGAAATTAAATTACATCACAATATCAATCACATTATCCTTTCAATTTATATTTCTACGTGTATGCTCACAATTTCACCAATCCATCAAGTTCAATTAGCTAAGAGCAAGAACATTTTCATCAGCTCAAGTGTTTGAGCGTATGCGCATAATTTTCTAGATTAGTTCTATATGTAATATAAAAGATTGATAATATAATTAATATTGCACTATAAAAGCAACTAATCATCAATACAATTAATCTGAATTTGTAATAGGTTTAACTTTGATCCTAAATAATTAAATTCCCTACATCACCTTTATAGGCTAAAATATGGTAGTGTGTAAAAGCTGAAAATGGAGTAATCATTTTAAATAGTGTAAACAGTGAATAGTTATAATGCAAATGACAATAATTACGATAATTTCTAAGCTTATACATTATCATAAGAAATATATCTAATGATAATGACAAAGATAGATAATGCTAATTCAAAAAATACAAATATTTAAATGATATAATATGACAACGAAATTGATAATATTATAAATGAATTTTTGAACAAAGTAATTAAAATAACAATTACAATAAATATTCTAATAGTAATGACAATTAGAATTTCCATAAAATGATTAAGCTGACACAAGAGTATCTCTTTAAACAAATCACCAAAGAAGTTTTTCGACTTTCTCAACTTACCTAAACTCACTATTCGTTCAAGTCTCAAATATTTATTTATTTACATTAAAATTCTTCTCAACCTATCTCATTAAAATTAATAATGATAAAGGTTTTAGAACAAATCCTCAATTAGAGAATATTAAAATGGTTTCCAATTAAAAGTACAAAGTCCTAATCCAAAAAACTTCCTGCTCTTCCTTAAACAATATTATGGATAAAATGCATCCCGCTGACTTCAATTACGGATCCCCAATTGACCTGCATCGCATCATCGACTGTCACACACACTTATATACATAAGTGTAAGTGTATGTGTGCTGGCATCCCTGTAGTCTGAAGTATCTGAAGTGAGCTTTGCTATCCGATTAATGTAAACAAATTGCGCTGTTATAATGATAACACGATATTGCCAATGAGACATGCTCCTGAATGCTCTGTGGCCATATCCAGGCTTATTTCCAGGCAGTGTTGCCACAACAGCCTTTTCTCCGTCAAATCTAGCTTTTTTGTCTCTGTCCTTTGTACCTTCTTATTTGTCCCCTATTACTAATAGATCATGATGAAAATATCATCGACTTGATCTAATTTAACAAAGTATTTACTCGTATGGACTAAGTACGATTATAAAAATATTTTTATCATCTAAACATGCATACATTTTAGATTTTATTGTTTGAAAATGTAACGTTTTTTCAAAGTACAACCTAACAGTATTTAGCTTATTTTTTGGCTTCTCAAAAGTGGGCAACACTGATTCGAATCTGGGGGACTTTATAAATACATAGTTTAATGAACGCAAAAAAAAAGCCGATGGCAACGAGGAAAAAAAAAGAAGAAATTCCCCAGGATATTGCAGTTAAACGAAGAAGGGCCAAAGAAAGACGAAGAAGAAACAGATGTGGGGGTGGAGGCGGCAGCGCTGCCGGCGTCGTTGCTTGCGTCATGGTGCTGGACGATGCGTTGCGTCGCGACGTTGACAATTTTGCTGCCATCGTTGCACAATTTAACAGTTGTTGGTCGGCTGCTTTTTGTTATTGTTGTTCTCTCCCTCTCTCTGCTGTCCGCTGTCTGCTGTCTGCTCTTTGGCGCTCAAGTACCACTCTCTGAGCATGTTGCGGCAACAAATTGTTGCACAGTCAGCGTCGACGCTTCGCGACGTTAGCTTTGACATCGACGTCGACGTTTCGCTGTTTTCATTCACATTTAACGGCGTGGTAAATACTTTGGCACCCGCTCTCTCTCTCTCTCTCTCTCTCTTTCTCTCTCAACCAGCACACTATGCCGCTCTTGCTCTATGTCTCTCTCTGTGTATTACGCACACGTTGCACATTGTTGTTATTGTTGTGGTTATCTGTTTTGTGCCTCGTTTTTCTCCACTTCTCACTTTTGCCTTCCGGTTTTTTCCCACTTACATCCTTGCATGCCGTCGTTTAAATACGGTATGACTGTTTCCTTTTTCCATATTCTTTATTTTTTCTGTCTCTTGCTCTTGTTCTCTGCATACATTCGTCCTGCCGGCCGCCATGACTTGCACTCTTCGCACCTGCGCTGTGTTTTTGCGACGCATTTTCCTAGCTGCTACTTCACATGGTCTTTCGTCATCCTGTTCCTATGCTCACTCTCCACACTTACACTCTCTTTTGCACACTCCCTCACTCTCTCCCTCTCTCTCTTTCTGTTTTTGCATTCGAGTTTTGTTTTTGTTTTCGCACCATGTGCCGCCATACTCACCCGGTTGGCTCTCCTTCAACACCCACTCCTCAGTCCTCTCTCCTGATTATATTTGTTCGCTCAGTTCAGTTCAGCTAAAACATAACAACAACAAACAGTTTGCTCTCTCACTGTCTCCCAACTTGTGTTCTGGTTAGTTTGTTGTTGCCTGCGACGTAATAAACTCCAATTAGAGCATACGCTCCCATTGGATTTCTGGACTTTGCTCTCTCTCAGTAAATGCGAGTTGCAAGTTCCAACGTTTTCTGGCAACTTCTTTTGCCGGCCGAGAGACAAGACAAGATGGAAACGTGAGCTCGCGTTTGCCTCTTACCAATTATCCTTTCGCTTCCGCTTTTGCCCATCATCTCGTTCGTTGGGTGCACTTTGAACTTTTGCCATTGGCCATCGTCATTGCCAAAAACTTTTGCAATGCATTCTGGTTGCTGTTGCCATTTATGGCTTCATTTGAACACTCTTTAGAAAGTATAAATACAGGCATGATGAACTTGCGTACAAGACAAGTCATCTATATGTATACTGTGGCTGACTTTAAGTTCATAATATTCAAGAGTAGTGGGTCAAACAACCTGTGAGTGGTGTTATGCATACAGGGTATCAGATAGTTCATCAGTCTACATTGTTTCCTGGGCATTTGTTGGCTGCTTTTGTCAGCTTCGTTAGCTTTATTATCGCCTTTCCGGTTGGAAGTAATCGAACTTTTGCACATCCTGCGATCCCTGAATCTCCTTACACAAGTGCATACAAAGTGTGCTCAAAAAGATTTGGTGAGGACTGAAAATCAGATTTGGAGGGAAAAGGATAGATTTGGCGGGAGAAGCTTTTTATTTGCCGGAAAAAGGCTAGATTTGGCGGAAGAAGGCTGGATATGGTGGGAAATGTACATATCGCTCATTTACTAGAAGAGTGACATATCTCCTATGAAATATGTGTGCGAGTGAGCAATATATAATCACCCGATTTTGCCCAATTTTTTTCTGAATGTGTCAAACAGAAACAATGAGTAAGTTTAGTCGAAATAGCTCGAAAAATAAAAAAGTTCTCTGGTAACCAGTTATATTTGAAATTCAATCATAGGGTGATGTTGAATGCATTCTACAAAAACCACCTTCCATCCTACTGACCACAGACGCAGGCCCTGATCTCATGTTTAACGGTCTTGAGTTGAGCCAAAAGCTCCTTGCATAGTTGTCCTTACGGTGGGCATCCGGGGCAATCCTTCGCCCGGAACCTTATGGAAGACATGGATTCCTTGGGCAGGTTGGTCTTGTGGGCTGGCAGGTGGATTTTGGAGTTGTTTCACATGTTATTCCAGGTGTTATTCTTTGTGTTGTCTCACAAGGTGTTATTCTTCGTGTTGTCGCACAAGGTGTTGTCCTTCGGGTTGTCTCACATGGTGTTGTCCTTCGGGTTGTCTCACAAGGTGTTCTAGGGGTTGTCTCACAAGGTATTCTAGGTGTTGTCCTTGGGGTTGTCTCACAAGGTGTTCTGGGGTTGTCTCACAAGGTGTTCTAGGGGTTGTCTCACAAGGTGTTCTTGGGGTTTTCTCACAAGGTGTTCTAGATGTTGTCCTTGGGGTTGTCTCACAAGGTGTTATTCTTCGGGTTGTCTCACACGGTATTGTTCTTCGGATTATCTTACACGGTGTTCTAGGTGTTGTTCTCTTAGTTGTCTTACATAACTTTCCAGGTGTTGTCCTACAAATTGTTCTTCGGGTTGTCTTACAGGGTGTTCTTCTTCGGATTATCTTACACGGTGTTCTAGGTGTTGCCCTCTTAGTTGTCTTACATAACTTTCTAGGTGTTGTCCTACAAATTGTTCTTCGGGTTGTTCTTCGGCATGTCCTTTGAATGGGTATTTTTTGAGGTGGTCCTTGGAGCGGAGTTGCCTTTCGGCAACTTCGGACTATCCTGATTGTATGTTTAGGATTTTTCTTTAAATGTCTTCTTTGCTCTGCTGCTTTGCTGTGATCGACAATGTTTATAACCACAAAGCTTACTATATGTACAAAATGTAATGAATTGTTAAAATTTGCAAGAATAAATTCTATATAACCTACCAATAAGACAGGCGATAGTCAGTTTCATGACAATTAGCTCAGTGAGATCTTTGTTAAGCCCTTCTCGAAGAACCCGTTAAGACTCATGCTTTATACATTTTATCTCTCCCGTTATATAGGCTTCTCCATTTGAGGTGCGAGCAATTGAGCAAATACCATTTAGGGATCAATATAACTTCAGTGTTCAACTTCAAAAGTTCAAGTTTATTTTTAGTCAAAAAGTTCAATAGGGTTAATAAACCAGACAGATCCATCAATTAAAAAAAATAACAATTTTAAAAACTGGTTCAATCTTTAAAAATAATTTGTACTATTCCTTTTATTTTCATAAAGAATTTTAGGAGCTTAAGTAACAACACTTGAAGCTCTTATTTTAAAATTTCCTTTATATGTCAAATATTAATATCGACTTATTTTCGATATGAGAAATTACAATAACTTATTTATTTGTGCTGGTAATATGTACTTACCTTATTGAAACTGTTAACTTTTTATTTGAATTAATATTTAACAGAACATTTGCTTTACATTATTTGTAAGAATAGAAATCGCTTTATATTTCCTTGAAGTGAGCAACTGATGCTTACTTAGCCAGGATACTCCCTACACTCCAATTAGAAGGGTTCCAAACATTATTTATATCCTTCTCAGGTCTGAAAGTACATATGTACTTATCTAAATTATCCCTGACACGTTGGCAAATTTGCTTAACTCAATTTTTCTAAACATGCTCCAATTTCTACAAGGAAAAATTACTTCCTTCCGAAAGGGATTTTCAGCCAGATAAATCCTTAAAATGACGATCACCAAAGAAAAGCTTGAATAATTGGTATGCAACAAAATATATTTTTATTAAAATAAAAAGAAAAACTTATATGATATGAAACAAAGAATCCAATCGAAAATACTATTCATCAGTCAAGGGATGTGCAGGTGGTTCACAATACTGGTTCCAAGTTCGTCTTACAAGAGATCTCGACTCTGGCCACAGACGCAGGCCCTGATCTGATTTTCAATGTCCTTCAGTTGGCGCAAAAGACCCTTGCATAGTTGTCCTTGAGATGGGCAGCCGGAGCAAGCCTTTCCACCGGGACCACATACACATGGTTTACTTGGTTTTGGTGTTGGTTTTGGTGGATTGCATGGCTTGGGTGTTGGTGGTGATGGTTTTGGTAAAGGTGGGCATGGCTTGGGTGTTGGTGGAGGTGGGCATGGCTTGGGTGTTGGTGGTGATGGTTTTGGTGGAAGTGGGCATGGCTTGGGTGTTGGTGGAGGTGGGCATGGCTTGGGTGTTGGTGGAAGTGGGCATGGCTTGGGTGTTGGAATTGATGGTTTTGGTGGAAGTGGGCATGGCTTGGGTGTTGGTGGTGATGGTTTTGGTGGAAGTGGGCATGGCTTAGGTGTTGGTGGAGGTGGTGGAGGTGAGCATGGCTTGGGCGTTGGTGGAGGTGGTGGTGGTGGAGGTGAGCATGGCTTGGGCGTTGGTGGAGGTGGTGGAAGTGGCTTGTCACATCCACAATCCGTTCCTACGGACAGATCGACAAAGCTTAAGAGCAAGAAGCTCGCTGAAAGTGGAAAATTGCAAGTTCAGGTTAATATGCGTCTGAAGGACCTTCAAAGTCCTCAGTTATTACCAATAAGACAGGCAATGGAGATTTTCATGTTGAATTCTTCGGCTCACTGTACTTCTCGTAGGAAAGGCAGAAACTGATACTTTTTAGAGCTCAACTTTCGCGTTATATAGGACCCGTTGTAATATGCTTGATGTACACGTGCCATTAAATTATATTAATATTCAATTTAAACAATTGCGCAAATAAATTATAAATATAATCGCAAGTTTGTTTAAGTAAACATTTGCTTAATCGTGTATTTATTTTATTATTAAAATAATATATGTGGAGTCTTAAGAGAGACATACTTATATTTAGATAAGCTTACATGAGATAAACCGAACTCAAAAGTTATTCCTATGGAATATAAGGTATACAGCAAAGTATTTCGGATGTTCAAAGTTGATATTTTATAATAATCTCTTTGAGTTAACGAACAGATCTTAAATTTAACAAGTTCAAGTGTCAATTCTTTGTTTTAATGTGCTATTATTTGTTATAACAGTCCTTTTTTTAATGAAAGGCTAGATTTGGCGGGCAAACAAAATATTTTGGAGGAAAATGGTTAGATTTTATGGAAAAAAGCTAGATTTGGAGACAAAGGTCCAATCTGTTGGTTATCATAATAGCTCTTTATTATATAGTCATCTATTTTTCACGAAATTTATTCGGAATGATAGTCTAAAAATTTCCATAGGGCTACAGTGGAGCAAGCTCGACAGTATGAGCTATTTAATATAATTCGGTTTCCATCAAATTTGGTCAGGATATAACATATAATACAAAATATACAATCTGTAAGCTTGGTTAACTGCGTTTTTGAGCCTCTTTCAATTGGAATTTCGGAAAACGCCGCCTTTTTGCACGATGAATTTAACTCAGTTATGCTGGTAAAGTTCAGCTTTTTAGTTTTTACCTCTTCAGCTATGCGAATATCGGCTATGCGGATACATTACTGTTACTGATAAAATATTCTCTGTACGCTTAGTGTGAAACAGCAACCCAATAAAAATAAAACAAAATTATAGTAATCATTTAATTACAAATACCTCCCAGCGTAGTTCATTGTGATGTTTGTATTACTTGTGTTTTCTGTATGTGTTAGTTTAGGAAACACTGCAATTGACTAAAAGTTGAATCCTTAAAATATTTCCACTAAAAGTATTTTACATATTTTGGATTACAAATTTCAAACTTCTCTCCCAGAGCATAGAAGAAACAAAAATGACACTGTAGGACCATTGAGTTGTCTTTTAAATTGGTATGTACTAAAGCACCTCTTCTCTTCTCCAACCGCAGATGTCCTCAGATCACCCAATCCCGAAATTTATTTTCTACGAAATATGGTATGCAAAATTATCTATTTTTAGACCCAGTACTTTAAAAAAGTACAAATGGGTCTATTACGTTTGTGCAAAAAAAAATGTGCGTAACAGGCAGAAGGAGGCGTGGCAGACCCCATAAAGTATATATATTCTTGATCAGCATCAACAGCCGAGTCGATATAGCCATGTCCGTCTGTCTGTCTGTCCGTCTGTCCGTCTGTCCGATTTTTGAGTTCCTAGATCTCAGAGACTATAAGAGCTACAGACACCAAATTTGGCATGAAGGTTTATCTATATCTTGCATTGATCAAGTTTTCTTTAGATATTTGCCACGCCTCCCTCCGCCCCTAGAAATTGAAAAACAAAATTTTAAAGACGAATTACAAGAGAACCTTTAAGACTAGCGCCTTGATTTTTGGTATATATAATACTCGCTATAGTCCAAACCTGTCCTAAAAATTGCATTCCAATCGGTTGATAAACGCGGAAGTTATTTAACTAACAATGATACAGGCAAAAGGAAGAAGAAGAGATGCTAGCGGCCTCTATGTTTATCAAGTGGCGCCATCTATTGATGGTACGCAACATTGAAGAAAAATCTTTAGTGAACGCTTTGCACTCAAAAAGTACTGGGTCTCCTACTGTCGAGCTTGCTCCACTGTAGCTTACTGTATTTTTTTATTAAAAAATGAAAAAAAATACAGTAAGCTACAGTGGAGCAAGCTCGACAGTAGGAGACCCAGTACTTTTTGAGTGCAAACCGTTCACTATTGATTGTTCTTCAATAATGCGTACCAAACAATAGATGGCGCCACTACGAAGTTAATAAACACAGAGGTCGCTAGCGTCTCTTCTTCTTCCTTTTGCCTTTAACATTGTTAGTTTAATAACTTCCGTGTTTATCATCCGATTGGAATGAAATTTTCTGGACAGGTTTGGACCATAGTGTATATTATATGTACCAATAATTAAGTCGCTAACATTAATGGGGCTCCTTCAATTCGACTTCGAAATTTTGTATTTCAATTTCCGGGGGCGGAGGGGGCGTGGCAAAAATCTAAAACAAACTTGATCAATGGGAGATATATATAAACCTACATACCAAATTTGAGGTCTCTAGCTGTTATAGTCTCTGAGATCTAGGTGTTCATATTTTCGAAATTTCGATCAGCCGTATACTATCCGTTTATTATCCGATCCGGATAAAACGTTCAGGACAGGATTGGATTATAAAGTTTATCATGTGTGAAAAAAATCATATCGCTAGCATTAAAGATGCTTTCGTTATTCGACTTTGAAATTTTGTTTCAAATTTACAGGGGCGGAGGGGGGCGTGGCAAAATTCTAAAACAAACTTCATCAATGCAATATATAGATGAACCTTCATGCCAAATTTGGTGGCTCTAGCTCTTATAGTCTCTGAGATATAGGTGTTAAAAAAAGGGACAGACAGACGGACAGACAGACGGACATGGCTATATCGACTCGGCTGTTGATGCTGATCAAGAATATATATACTTTATGGGGTCTGCCACGCCTCCTTCTGCCTGTTACGCACATTTTTTTTTGCACAAACTTAATAGACCCATTTGTACTTTTTTAAAGTACTGGGTCTAAAAATTAACAAATCAGTCAATGAATGTGCGGATGGTTCACAATACTGGTCCCAAGTTCCTCTTATAAAAGAAAACGACTCTGGCCACAGACGCAGGCCCAGATTTGGTTTTCAACGTCCTTCAGTTGGCGCAAGAGATCGCTGCATAGTTGTTCTTGAGATGGGCAGCCGGAGCAAGCCTTTCCACCGGGACCACATACACATGGTTTACATGACTTTGGTGGTTTCTTTGGTGGTGCTGGCTTTGGTGTCTTGGGACATGTTACTGGTTTTGGTGGCTTGGGAACTGTTACTGGTTTTATTAGTTTTATCGTTCCTGCGGACAGATCGACAAAGCTTAAGAGCAAGAAGCTCGCTGAAAGTGAAAAATTGGAAGCTCAGGGTAATATGTGTTCGACGGACCTTTAAAGTCACCATTTATTACCAATGAGACAGGCAATGGAGATTTTCATGTTGAATTCTTTGACTCACTGTACTTCTCGTCGGGAAGGCAGAAACCCATTGTAATATTCTCGTTGTACACGTAACAATATAAAATGTATTTACAACTCGAGCATATGCGTAAATAAATTATAAAAATAAATTTAACATACTTTTTTTAAATTAAATATTTGTTTAATCGGGTTTTTATAGATTGACTAAGAATAGTATTTAAGAATACATAAAATCTTGGAGTAAACGGTTTATTGAAATGTTCTTAATAAAATATCCTATTTTTTAAATGGTTCTTACTAGCTTTCTCGCAATGCAGAAATTAGTAAGACAATCTAGTTAATCACATAATACAATCGAAAAAATAACACAAGCGCGCCAAAAATTGTAGAAACTTTGGACATACCTGATCTCAAATTTTTACATATGACAGGATTATGATATAGTAGTCCAGGCTATGTTAAGCTATACTAAATACATAATCTGTAAATTTCGTTTAGATATTTTAGGAAGCAAACATATTGGATTTTACATAGTACTTTACATAACAAAGAAAATTTGCATTCCCGCTGCTTAGACCGCGATCTTAAGCCCCTTTCAGTTGAAATTTCACAAACACCATCAAAATTGCACGATCAGCTATATTGTGTAAAAATTTCAGCCCCGTAGCTCCTACCATTACAGCTTCACGAAGATCAGTCAGTGAATCAATCAGGACAAAGGATTATACATGTATATAGAAGACAGTAGTCAAATTTTAACCAAATTTGGTCAGGTTGTCTCAAAATCAGTAATTGGTATGCAACAATATTTATTATAATTGAAAAAAAAAGTTCATATGAAATGAAATAACGCGTCCAATCAGTCAATATAGTATTCATCAGTCAAGGGCGGTGCAAGTGGCTCACAATACTGGTTCCAAGTTCGTCTTACAAGAGATCCCGACTCTGGCCACAGACGCAAGCCCTGATCTGATTTTCAACGTCCTTCAATTGGCGCAAGAGATCGCTGCATAGTTGTCCTTGAGATGGGCATCCGGAGCAAGCGTTTCCACCGGGACCACATACACATGGTTTACTTGACTTGGGTGGCTTAGGTGACTTACAAGGCTTAGGCTTAGGCTTATGGCATGGTTTGTTTGGTGGTTGTGGTTTTGGTGGCTTGGGACATGTTACTGGTTTATGTGGTGCTGGTTTTGGCTTGGGTTTTGGTGGTGCTGGTTTAAGTTTCGTTCCTGCGGACAGATCGACAAAGCTTAAGAGCAAGAAGCTCGCTGAAAGTGGAAAATTGCAAGTTCAGTTTAATATGCGTTCGACGGACCTTTAAAGTCCCCAGTTATTACCAATAAGACAGGCAATGGAGATTTTCATGTCGAATTCTTCGCCTCACTGTTCTTCTCGAAGGGAAGGCAGAAGCTGATAATTTTTACGCCTCAACTTACCCATTTTATAGGACCTCTTGTAACGCACTCACTGTACACGTACCTCAATTATTTTGGTCGAACAATTGCGCAAATAATTTGTATAAATAGATTGTAACTTACTTTTTAAAACAAACATTTATTTAGTAGGGTCTTTGGAGGTTAAGTTATATATAAGTTAAAGCAAATATGTATGCCGAAACTTGTGCTCTAAACTGTTTTTACCCGTATCTGAACATAACTGTATTTTATAACTAACAATAAGCTTAAAGCGTTGGTTTCGATTACCCGATTTATTTATTGTAATTACTTATTTACGGTAAAATGATAATTTAACTAAATATGGAATTGTTTTCGGCCTCTTCGATGAATATCCTGTTCTGTTATATTCTGTTCAATCTCTTCATAATTATGGATTTGCTTGTTAGTGCAGAAGTCAGGATTTGAAGTCGCTCTCTTCATTTACAAGTCAATATTTTATCATAACTACCACAGGAATGATGGGTTAAAATTTAACCTTTGGTATGAAAAACTTTTGTTTCTTAAGCTATTTCAACCAAACTCACAGATTCGTGTTTGGTATAGCACTATATAGCCTGATCAATTTTGGTTTAAATCACACTACTATATCAGATAGCTGCCATCGGAACGATCGGTTAAAAATTAACCTTTAGTATGAAAATCTGTTTATGTCTTTGGATTGATTAACTAAACTCTTAGATTGTGTGTCTAGTATCGTTATATAGAATCTGACCAAATTTTGATAGAATCGGACTACTATAACATAAACCTATCATATGTCGAAATTTATTTGCAGATCGCTGCAATGGTATACAATCTTTTTTTGTAAAAGATAATGCCAAAAGAGACGATCTTCACGCGAATTCATTATATACTTAGTATTTATGCTCGAGCTGAATATGTTTATTTTTTTTTTATAGATACACATACATATGTATGTATAAATATGTACACATAGTACCTGTAAGATAATATGGCTCGTAGTCTGGGATTACGAAAATTGTAAAGATGAAAGCAGAAGTTAATGCAAGGATTGGGAGAAAATAATATATAACACGTAATACACTTTTTACGATATTGCTAAATATTTCCCTAATTTCTGATACAAACTATTTCTATGGGTGGAATGTCCTGACAATACGAAATAGGGAGAAATAATCTCTGATCAGATTTTGAAGCCTGTTTTTTTTCTCTTTCCATATTGTGTTCTTGCAACAATCGAGGTTGACTTTGTCATTTTCCTGTTTTGCTTTGCACTTCGCAACTTGTTTAGCCAGTTGCTTCTGTGTATGTGTTTATTTTTTGTGTGTGACTATTTCACGCGAAAGAGGAGGAAGCAAGGATGCAAGAACAACAACAATAGCGAGCAAATAAATACGGGAAATAAGAGAAAACTACGCATTTCAAATTGTAAATTTTGACCCATATGTACATACGTACATATATGTACAAACATACACGCACACATACATCCATATGTATGTGCGTATGTGTAAATGCGCGACAGAGCATAACAACAACAACAACAAGAACAAAAACAAAAAGAAAAAGAAACATGTAAGATGTTAAATGGGGGAAGCACGACGATAAAGAGGCAAAGACGAAACCCAAAAAAGTACAATGAACCTTCTTCAAACTTTGCTGGCCTGGCAGCGACGTTGGCAGCGCTGTCGCAATCGCAGACGCAGTCGCGGCATTGTTGCAAGCTGAGCCCATCCATACATACATATTTACATACACATGTAAAAACTTACATACAGTCAGCCAAAGATTTATTCGTACACTCGAAAATTCCAAATTTATTATTATTAATAATAGTGTTATTTATTTAATCTCTATACATAGAGAATAGTGAACTTATTCAAAAAATGCAGTAAGCTACAGTGGAGCAAGCTCGACAGTAGGAGACCCAGCACTTTTTGAGTGCAAAGCGTTAACTATCAATCCCATTCAATAGATGGCGCTACTACGAACATATCAGTTGATAAACAGAGGTCGCTAGCGTCTCTTCTTCTTCCTTTTGCTCGTAACTTTGTTAGTAGATTAACTTTCACGTTTATCATCCGATTTGAATGAAATTTTCAGGACAGGTTTGGACAATAGTGTGTATTATATGTACCAAAAATCAAGGCGCTAGCTTTAAAGGTTCTTTCGTAATTCGACTTCGAAATTTTATTTTTCAATTTCCGGGGGCGGAGAGGGGCGTGGCAAAAATCTAAAACAAACTCGTTCAATGCAAGATATAGATGAACGTACATGCCAAATTTGGTCTCTCTAGCTCTTATAGTCTCTGAGATCTAGGCGACACAAAATCGGACAGACGGACAGACGGACAGACAGACAGACGGACATCGCTATATCGACTCGGCTGTTGATGCTGATCAAGAATATATATACTTTATGGGGTCTGCCACGCCTCCTTCTGCCTGTTACGCACATTTTTTTTGCACAAACTTAATAGACCCATTTGTACTTTTTAAAGTACTGGGTCTAAAAACAACAATTAGTCTTTCCATTACTATGGATTTTACTTATTTATTTTTAAACAAAGAAAATTAAAAAACGGTAATTAAGAGTGTAAGAAATTTACTTAACTTACTACAAAATATTGTTTCTTGTTTTAAAAGAAACAGACCTTTTTTATAATTATTTTCTTCTATTTATTTTTCATTTATTTAAATATTTATTTTTTGAGCTAATCAATTTTAAAATTAAATTTAGAATACTTTATCATTAAATTTTTAAGATTGGTTGCTGAATTTTGAAATAAGGGGGTATGTAGACTTTAGTTTGCCACTGTATGTATACTTACTAAAGGGAAACCACGCACAACGAAGTAAAATGTAAGAGGAATTGTGAAAACAAACAATTTGCTGTCATTCTTGTTGTTGTTGTTAGTGTTGTTGTTGGAGCTGCAAGTTTGCCCAGGCAGCTGCTGCTCATGCAGTCGCTGCCGGCGTTGGCAGCGCTGCCGCCACGACGAGCCCATGCATATCAAAACAAGTTCCGTTCCACGCAAATGCCAGCACGTTTCGAAATTGCCGACGACGCATCATAACAATAACAAAAGCCCGGCAACAAAACAATTTGGAAAACGAAACAGTGCATAAAAAGCGACAACAACAACAACAACGTACATGCAACAGCAGCAGCAGCATAAAGAAGCTGCTGCAGCCACAAATGCAGTCGCAGTCGCTGTCGCAGTCGCTGTCGCTGTTGACGTCACGCGACGCAACGCGTCGCAGTCAACATAAGCGCAGGGCAATCGCAGCATCTTAGGGTGGTCCCAAAACGACGCTTATTCTTCTGCTCAGTAGTACCAATGAAAAAATATTGGAATTTTCATTTGCTTATTAGGGCTTCCAGTTTCTTATTGAAATTTAATACTAGATTGTAATAAAAATTGAAAATTGTAAACTAGTTATATAACTAGTATCACGCTAGTGCCGAAGCATCACGACGGATGCAAATGGCGACTTGCAATAAATACAGGAAGAATGGAAAGTCTGTTACGGTAGTCCGATAATCATCAAACAAGCCTTATACCAAAAACTATTTTTGTTGGTATAAAGAACATGCATTTTTATGAGGAATGTGCGGAAAGCCAAACTATTTTTTTAATTTTTGGAATTGCTTATAAAATAAATTAAATAAATTGAGCTGAGCTATATAAATATTTATATTCGAAAACTATGTTTGACTTAATCATTGACAGCGTTCTCCAAGTTAAGTATTTTTTATGTTTTATGATGTATTTATTTCATTTGTTAGAAGAGTTGCAAATTATTTTTATTTATATTTGCAGTCTCATCAAATTTTTAAAACCAATAAAACAGAATAGACATTCGAATAGGCGATTTTTGAGATTTATTTTCAGAAAAGTTTTTATAGTAAACACTAATGATATTTTAATTTAAGAAAATTAACACCATCTTATCAATGTGACATGTATTTATATACATACATACATGTAAATAATGAATCTAAAACAATAGATACAAGCGTTATAAATGTACATACATATGCCGTATGTATCGTAATTGTAACCCAATTCCCAATTATCAAAGCCCCTAAGTGCTCCCCAACCCCACCCCCACCCACTTGCTATTAGCATTTCGCCTTAAACTTCATTAAAAATAAACAGTGCTCTCGTATTTCCAGTACATTCCGGGCTTACTTAAGAGTGTATTCGGTGCCACCCTAATGTTCTGACTGTCGCTGCTGTTATTTACAATTACATAGCTCTGCTGCCGTCGCGACGTCGACGTTGCGTCGTTGCTGCTTACATCTTGTTGTTGTTATTTTCTTCTTCCTGTTTCGCGCTCACACAAACAAAAACAAATACTCACACAGATACGCAGCACAAGCACTCACACACACACATTTAAACGGCACCACGTCACGTGCGCTCGCGCTCTCTGCTCTCGCGTATTGTGGCGACTGCACTGTGCGTTTTGCCTTTGTTGTTTTTGCGAATGCTTCTACTGCTGGCCGCGCTGCGACTGCGACTCTGACTGAGACTGTGGCAGTCAAAGTTAAAGCCAGCGGACAGCGCCAGCATTTAGTTTGCTTTTGCTTGTGTCATTGCAGTGTGTGCGGGTAGGAGCAGAAGCAGAGTACTACATACATATATGAACCGAACGATCAGAAAATAATTCAAATAAAACAAAACCAACAACAACAATAACAAAGCATAAAGAACCTTCAATCATATTTGCAAAATTTATCATTTATTTTTTTCAAGTGTATGTGTGTGCGTGTGTGGGTGTATAAAAAGAAAGAATAAAAAACAAAACAAATTCAAATCAAACGGTAAATAAAAAAATAGTAATAATAATATGAAGCAACAAATACATATATGTGTACGTATATATGTTTGAATGTGCATAATGCATATATACATATACATATGCATGATGCATGCTTGAGTACATGTAAATATACATACATACATATGTAAGTACATACATACATACTATGTATGTAAGGAGTAATTTCGGTTCAAAGTGCAGGGCGCAGCAACAAAGTCGATTTTTCTGCTACTGCGGACCAGTTCGCAAGCTTTTGGTTTTGTTTTTAGCATGTGCCCTTTTCAGTGTGCAATACATACACGCATACATTCATGAAAATATCAGTGTTTGTAAGTGTAGTTTACTTGAAGGGGGGTGGGGCGGACCAGCATGCACAACAGGCACATTTTATACATGGCGCGCGTGCTTTTGCCTTTGCTTTTGCTCTCATATTTGCGCTTCTCATTGTTTCACCTAAACTCATACACACGCATACAAACATAACAAACACAATCACGCGCAAGCTCCATGCAGCTCACACAGACGGGCACTCTCTCCACTTGGCTCTTTTGGCTACATCTCTCTCTCTCTTTGCGTCTCTGCTTTCAGTTGGCGCTCTTGGCAGTGTAGTTGTCAACGCCAACGTTGCCGCCTGACGTTTTCATTATAAGTTGTTTAGCCGTGCCGTGCGCGTCGTCGTCGCAGTCGCAGTAAGCAGCAGACGACGTCAGTCCGTTGCGTCAGTAATAACAAATTATTATTTTTTTTTTCCAAATTGAAATCCGCAACAAATGAGACAAAAGAAGTAGGTGCAAAACGAAAACAAAAATTTAAATCTTTTCTTAAACACACACATAATATAAGAAAAAACCAAACAAATGGAAAAAATAAAATAAAACCAAATACAGCAATTTTCGGCTTCGTGGTTTAGCTTTTTTTTTCGTTTCGCTGTTCTCGCGCGTGCTTGTGTGTGTGTGTGAGAGAGCTTTTTCTGTGCCCATGCAGCTGTCGTCTTTAACATTGTGTGTTTTTTTTGTTTTAAATAAATTGTATAAATAAGAGTATGACAAAAATGTGTGAGTGTGTGGGTATGTGGCTGACTAACGGTATAAAATAAATACAACAATGGCATAAAACAAATAAAAAAAAACAGTGCTCCCAATGTCGGCGCAATTCTGACTTGGACTTGAACGAGTTTTCATTTTCCCCTGCCAATGTCCTTTATGCGACTCCCACACACACACACACACACTGCTCTTTCGCTCCGTTCTCTTTATCGTGTTGGCTCTCTCTGGCCGCGGCAGACAAGCATTTTGCTATTTTTATATGCAGCAACAAAAACAAAAGTGCCAGCTAATCGCTCTCTTTTCTCGCATGCTGCCAACACTCTTCTTCATTTCAAAATTAGCAACAATAATAAACGTCAAAACGAAATGCAAAGAAAGTGCGTGTCTATGTATGTGTCTCTCTCTCTTGTGCTGAATGTGTAGATATGTGTCTGGGTGTGTGGACGGGGCTCCATCTCAATCTTTGGATCTCACGGTTGTTTGTATGTGTGCGAAACTGAACATAAAAGCATTTAGCAAGAAAATCCCTCTCATCGTCAGAATATTTTTCTGTCTTTTTTTTTTCTTTCTTTAACTTTATTATTCTGCTCTCTGTTGCTTTCTTTGTTTTATCTCTTCTGCTTTGACTGCTCATTTGTTGTTGTTTGAAATTCACTTTCTACATTTAATTTTTGGCAAATGTCTGTCCTGTTTAAATGCAGGTGAAGTCTACAATTTTGAATGTGTATATACATACATATATATATACATATATGTACATATATATATACATATGTTATATATTTTTTTTGGCATTATTCGAAGAAAGTCGCAGTGCAAATATATTACTCGTACATATATGTGCAAATACATACTATGTGCGAAAGTTGCTTGCGAATGACTTTGAAAGCAAAGAGTAACAACAGCAACTGTCGCTAAACACAGAACCACATACATACATACATACTTACTCACATCCAACTTACATATGTACATTTTGCATCTGTTGCGATAACAAGCTTGAAACTAGAGATGTGCACGTGACAAAAGTGACAGCATTCGTATTACGTGACATTGCGATCACTCACGATCAATAAAACATTCGATACTTTGATTTGTGGTACAATAACAAAACCCTACAACTCTCAGTATCTATCTAATAGCCTCTCCACAATAAAACTCATTGCTTTGATATGTGATATGAAAATGAAAATCAAACATCTGTTAGTATCTTTCTAAATAGCCCGCTTACACTAAAACCTTTTTCTTTGATTTCTGACACAAAAACAAATTAAGCATATCCATCAATAAACTTTTTACTCATTTAAATTTATCTTTGCTTTGGATCTTAACAATAAAATTGCCAAAAGGTAATTAACTTTTTTGTCAATTCAGTTAAAATCTTTGTAGATAATTGCAAATTCGAAGTATCGGAATTAGCCCATTAAAAACAGGAGTTTTGTATTTTTCTTTGATTTAATAAACTTTTAAACTACTTAAAAATAGAAGAGATCTATCCCAAAAAGGCTGAAATGACAGGGTTGATTAGTATAGAATGTCAAAAATATAGTGTAATACTATTTCTATTGTACTTTCCACTTCTATTGTAATGCTTTCAACTTCTCACGTTCGTAAAGTAAACATTGTTATTAAATGCTTCTCTTCTGGATGATATTCTAAGTATGTAGTAGATACATTCTGTGGTTTATTTTTGTTATTTTAGTAATATATGTATGTACAATCACAAACACATCACTATAACTTTAAAAAAGCTCTGGTTACTGGGTCCATCGACTACTGGAATTCGAACCCGTAACCTCGTTGTTAAATTGCTTTGAAATATAACAATTATTTATCCAAATGCAATTGTTCATAAATATTTTAACAATACACCTTGTATATTTGTGTATACATCCAATTGGGGCACTTACACACACACATACAACTATTGTATGTATTTCAAAATATTAGGTTTCAGCGTTGAAATATAAGATATCAAGTGACAATAATAAGTCAATCTACAGCTTTAGCTTAGGCTTAAAAGCGTCAAATTTATCCGTTCATCGTGATATATAGAAATTGATAAGTTCAGTTATTAGTAGTAGAATCGTCATATGTTAGTTTCAAGTTAATTCTCATCCATGATTTCTGCTACTATTTCCTTTATTTCTACTACTACTATTTCCATCATTTATACTACTTCTTTTCATAGTTTCGACTGTTATTTCATCTTTTTCTCATCTGATTTCGTTCTTATGCATTCGACGGATATTTTTGATTCTTTCAACGCTTAACCGGATGAGGTTTAATCAACCATAATGCCAAACAATTTGGTGTCTCATTTGTTTTTCTTAAAAGTCGAACCATTTCATTTCTTTTCTTTCAACATTTTGACTTTCAGTTCTCAGGCGCTGTTGCCAGCAATGGTTCCGGTTTTTGGGCACTCTTTTAAAGTGCTTTATAGGAATATTTATTCTTTGAGTGCCATCCAGAATGGCAACTACTACCCCCTGTCCCGAACTCTGAAGTTAAAGTCAGGGGCTCTGTTATTGAAGGTTTCTTTCACACGATGCTCTCACCCGAAATGAAGAGGGAGAAGGAGACTGAGAAGAAAGCCTGACGACGACAATGGGCCATAAAGTATTGGGAAAAAATATGACGAGGCGTCTAAAGGTGCGACCCTTGGCCCATGGGGTTGATATGGTGCCATTGTTGTTGTTATTGTTGCCACAGGGTCGATTTCTGGTTGAGAGGTACGAAGAGAGCTGATAAGGCACACTGCGTTTCCTTTGTATTTTTCTATTTCTTTTTGACCAAAGTCACGTTCCCAAACGGTGACCACAACAGCCCTTAAATGTGTGAGTGAGAGCTTTTGATGAGGGTGGCGGGTATGCCACCTTCTTCATTTGGGCAATTACTGCAAATTGTTTTTCTTATTTGTTGTTGTTGTTGTTCTATTTTAAGCGATTTGCATTTAAATATTTAATAGAATTTTGCCACGCGCAAGTTTGTCAACCTCTTGCACACACACACACACACACGCGCTCTCTTTTAACGTGAAATTCCCTATGCTCTCTTTCATTTGGCAAATGAAAATGTCAACGTCGCACACCCTGGAATTAAACTTCTAGTTTGTGTGTACCTTTATGCACCCATACAGACAAGAAACAGAGCTTTACTCCTGGCAACCCTGAGGCGACCGTCAAAGCGTGTTTAATGTCAAGGCAAACACACACACAAACACAAACACATGTTGGAGTCCGTATCAGAGAGTTTGAGAGGGAGAGAGAGAGGCAGTGAGAGCAATGATTGACTGACTGCAACGCCTACGCCGCAGTGCTGCGTTGAAAAGCTCCTTCAGCAAGGGCTCTCTCTCTCTTGTTTTTGTAGTTGCACTTTGCTTATATTTCCTATTTGGTATTTATCTCTTCTCTGACTGTCTCTGTCTTTCATTATATCCGGCAGCCGGCTGCAGCGTCCTTCTAATAGCCAGGTGCCGACTGTCATGACCCTTGACCTTTTTATATGAATTATGAACGGGCTGCTTATGACAATAATACAATACAGCATTAGTTGTCAATGGTCTCTCACACATACATACACATAATGATGATGATAATAATAAGCATAATAATAATAATAATAGGAGCAGCAGCTGACGAAGACATCGAATTCGCGCACGCGCCAATGTTATTTATTTTTTCATTGATAGGCAATCGCTGCGTCAGCGTCAACGTCAACGTTTTCAGGGCTCTGCAACTTGTTGGGGCGGCCTCTCTTTTCTTGTGTTGTGTCTGTTTTTGTAGTTTTGTTTTGTGTTTGTATATGTGTTTGTGTTTGTATTTGTATTTGTGTTTATGCCTGTACCGCCACGCAGCTGTGCACAATTAGCGCAAACGCAACAGCTGCCGCTACGCGACGTCGCTGCGCTGTTGGCTTTGCGTACAGGCGACAAATGTGTCATATTTATTATTGTAACGAAGGACATTTACTTTAATATTTAATTTGCCTAGAAACAACTGTTAATCTATGTTATTAGGAAGCAGTGTTGTCGAAAATTGTTGGGCTAAAACTGAGGATGGTTATCGATATTTTTTCACGCCTCTATTTTATTTAATTTATTTTCATACCCAACTTTGTGGCTAAAATATCTTTTTACGAATTGGAAGGAATTATATTTCTTGAAAACATAGTCCTCAATAGTATTTAAAAATTGATAAAACTGATCTTACCCATGATACAATGTTTCGTGTTTAATGTGTTCTTAATTCAAATATTTCAATACTCTTCAATTATACTATAAATATCTGAGAAGAAAATATAGATGTTGAAAATTATATGAATTGAAAAAAAAAACAAAGTTAATGTTTTCATTAGAAATATCGAAAACATCGCTGTTTGTGAAACATATGTACATATGTATGTATTTAGCTCTAGATCTAATCGTTTAATAAGAACGACAAATTGGTTGGTTGATTTACTATAACAACAAATTGTCTTAGTCATGCGAAGCATACTAATCAAAACTTTATTTGTTTATCTCTCTCTCTCGTTTCAGCATATACATGTGTAAACATACATACAATCGCAAGCAATCATAATCAAAAGAAACGGTGCTTATTGCAATAGCAATATATAATATAGAATAATAATAACAACAGCAACAACAACAACAACAGTTACTGCATCCCACGCCAGAGTCTTAGAAGGTGAAGAAGAATAAGAATTAAAAGAAGAAGCAGAAGCGGGCCAAGCAAGAAAAAACATTAACTAAAAATTCAACTGTAAACGTGTCGACCCAAATCTGTGTGTGTGTGACTCCCTCTCTCTCTCTCTCTCGATCGCTCTCTTTTTTCGTGTGTGCGCTGTGTGTGTGCGTGTGTGAGTGTGTGTGTGTGTGTGTGTGTGTGAGAGAGAGAGAGTGTGTGTGTGTGTTTAGGCGGCTATGTCACTGGATATACTAGTAGAAGCTGCTCAATACGTTGAGCAGCAAGAACAGCTTAAGCTTTCCCCCCAAACATCCGGTGGTGGTGGAGGGATCATCAATCTTGGCGGGGGACAGCAGCAGCAATCGGTGCATTTTATCAATGGCAATGGCTACAACAAAAGCATTGCCAACAACAACAACAGTGCAAGCCAACTCAACAGAAACAACACAGCAGCAACAACAGCAGCAGCAGCAGCAACAACAACAACAACAATAACACCCGCCAACGTAAACGGCCATAACGGTCTGACTAACGGCATCGCTGCAGTCGGCCTCTCTAATGGGCAGAGCAGTCCACGCAGTCAATTAATTGTTACTCATGATTATGAGTATGTTGGCAGCAACGGAGCTTTTGCCAGCAATGGACAATTGGAGGCAACGGGACGCAGCAGCGAAGGTCGCAGCATTGTTTCGGGTAAGTTTTCAAATAGGAAAACAACAAAATTACAATAAGGGTATCTTTGGCATACCAAAGATTTTATACCCTTGCAGAGAACTGTATTATGTTTGATTTATTGTTAGTAGTCCAATTTAAACTAAATGTCGTCACAACTTCAGGTTTGGTTGACTTATCTGAGATATTTCAATAAATATATCAGTTTTTCAAACTGAAAATGACATTTAATTTTTGACCAATTGTTCCTATGGCATAGCATATAGTACATAGCCCGTTTTTATTCAACTTTTTTTAGGTTGTATTACTCAATACCAAATACACAATCTTTGAATTTAGTTGTGGTATCTCAAAAATCAATTAAAGTTCTGCATACGTTACTATCATTTCTTAGCTATCGGTAATGATATATGTAGTAGTCTAATTTAATCCAAATTTATTCAGAATGTACAAATTAATAACAAACAAACAATCGGCTAGTTTGCTTAAACTATATCTTAAGAAACAAATAAGTTGTTCATACAAAAGGTGAATTTCTGACAGACTATCTATATGACACTGTGATCCGATCCGGCTGGTTCCGATATATGTACAATCTGCAGCATATCGGTGGATCTGTAAGCTATACAAGTTTCTTTAAGAGGGAGAGACATTTCAAAACTGGGAGGCTTGCATAGAAGCAGAGAAACATGGTTTTATCGACGCAGCTCATCGTCCTGATCAATAAGATACATATGTATATTATAGGTAAAAATCATAATACCCTCTGCAAGGGTATAAACAATCGACCTTAAGATAAGGTTAACTTAGCAATAACATTAATACACAATACGAAAATTCATACTCCCATCATCATACACCATGGTTGTTGCTCACATATTTATCTAACTTCCTTAAGATATATGTATGTAAATAAAACGTTGGTACACTTTTTTTTTTAAAGTGGTACATTTATCCTAAAATCGAAAATTGAAACAAGGATTGATAAAATTGGAAAAGTTATTACAGCGATAATAAGGGGTTTCTTATACTGTGTTTACACTGGGCCGCATCATTGGATTTTTCCGTTAAACGGAACATGCGGCAATGATGCCCATAAGAACCCTGTGGATAGAAGAAGACAATGATGCGGCCGCATCTTAAATCATGCGACGCATCATTGGCAAGTGTTGCCGTATTCTGTTAGTATTTTTTTTTAATACTGAAATTTTTCGGGGTATCGATGGGGTATCGTTTGTTAACCTTAGTAGGCCGGCATCATTTTTCAACTATTCGGCCTACTAAGGTAAACAAACGTGGTAAGTAATACTGTTCTTACATTGTCAAAAAAAGATGCGGCTCCAGTGTAAACGACGCGCATCATTTTTCCGCACCTTCGACAATGATGCGGCAGTGTAAAAACAGTATTAAGCTATTTCTTAGATGTTGTTAATAAACAAATAAGTGTATTTTTAAAAGCGGCTTTCAAATCTCCATTTTAAAGATTCCTCACAAACAAGTCCACATACGCAAGTATTAAGTTGTTGTTTTTAAAACTTTGTGTGGTACATATTAAAAGTTTGTACACATTTTTCGTAAATGGTACATTTTACTCTAATTGTAAGTTCTGGTATTTGTACCATTGGTACTTCCACCATCAACAACAATGGTTGTTGGTCTCTTTCGCTCACTTCCTTTGGCCGCGCTGCATTTAAACTTGCTTTGACCTTGTTTGTGACGTAGCAGCAGCAGTGGCAGTGACAGAGGCAGAGGCACCATCAGTTTAAGGCACAACAATAACAATCACAATATCAAACATTGCACTCTGCATAGGCTCGCACTGTACCCACCATACTGGCAGCCAAAATAAAGTGAACATGGGGCGCTCTCTTGTTCTCTCTCACTCTCTCTCTCTCTCTCTCTCTCTCTCTCTTCGAAACACGCGCTCTGGGCAGGTTGCAAGTGTGGCAGCAGGTACTGTTATATTTTTAGCGATATTGCTGTTGTTGTTAGTGCTTTCTGTTTGCTCAGTTCTCAAGTTAGCCAAATTTGCATGTGCTAAATTTGCTGCCTACTTTTTTATGTTATTGCTGTTGTTGTTTTTTTTTTTGTCATTGCCTTGACTAAATATTAGGGGGGGTGATGAACACAACGGCAATGTTGTTTTTATATACATGTATGTACATATGTACATACATACATATGTATGTATATTGTTTGTTGTACGTTTTTTTTGTAGCTTTTGCTGTGCTTATTTGGCTGCCACATGCATACATACTTACAAGCACCAACCTCTACAAACACACACACACACGCAAAGAGATAGACATATGTACGTATTTACACTAATACTCATATATACATGTATTACCATTTTGTCTTTGGCTTTTTGCACGTACGCTCGTACTTGTTGCTGTTGTTGTTTGGGGTCACGTCATGTCGCCGCTCTCTTGCTTCTTTGTGCGCTCTCTCGCTCTCTTTTTCTTATAGGCAACCAAGCGCAACCATGAAAAACAGGCACACAAATTAGTCATAGCCACACACAAACACACACTCAGTCACAGACAGCCCCCATTGTTGTTTATGCGAGCAGCCCCACGTGAGCGACGTGCCAGAGAGCAAGAGCAAAAGCAAGAGAGCTGCTCTCACTGTTGCTGCTGCTGCTGCTGGTTTTGCGTGTTTACTTTGTGTGTCTTTGCAAACACAATATGCAAACGTCAAGAGACGCTCTCTCCGCGCTCTCTTCCGCACAGTGTAAAACAAAGTCAATGAACTTTGTACGCATTTTTGTGTGTGTTTGTTTTGTTGCTGTTTTATTTTTTTTTGGACAGAGAGTGTGTTCATATTTTTATTAGCGTCTGCCTTTCTTTTTATGTTATTTCATGTTTTATGTTTATTTTCTTCACACTTACAATTTATGTTGCTGTTGTTGCATGTCGGTAATTTGGCGCTTGTAATATTTGGACAGCTGTCTTTGTCTGCTGTCGCTGCTGCTGCTCCTGCTGCTACTCTTTGTGTTTGGCTGTGTGTGTGTGCTTTTTAGTAGCCAGTGTGCGCTCAGCTGAGCTCAGAAGAAGAAACAACAACAAAACAACAAATTGTTATGCAACTCAAAGCAGCGCAGCTTTTGAGTGCAGTGTATGTGTGTGTGTATGCGATTGTGTGAGTAGGTGGGTACAAATTTAAATGGGTGGGTGTTATAATCTCTCCCATTACAAAAGCTAACAAGTCTCACTCAGAGCATGTCACGAACCGTTTTGACAACAAATCCTGACAAATCCTTTCCCTGGCTGGCATAAATACCAAAATCGATTATTGCACAAGGCAAGGGGGACCCGAAAAAATTGTTCTGAAAATAGAAAAAATCACTTTTAATAGTTATTTTTGATTTTTAAGCCCATCAGTCATATTAAAAAATTTTTAAAATAAAAGTTACAAATACATAACTGTTATTATTGATTTTAAAGTATTTTTGTCAAGAATAATAATTAATATTGATTTATTTATTTTTATCAGTGTTTCATAACAATTATTTTTGACATAAAAGTCTCCAAAGACTTATTTATAAGAGTAAAAAATAGAAATCGCAAAAGACTTTTATAATTT
Organism: Drosophila neotestacea; assembly: GCA_035044365.1. Taxonomy (NCBI): domain Eukaryota; kingdom Metazoa; phylum Arthropoda; class Insecta; order Diptera; family Drosophilidae; genus Drosophila; species Drosophila neotestacea. The sequence goes on along the minus strand of JAWNMD010000491.1, from coordinate 96,585 downwards.
GAAAATGTATTAATTATAAAAGTCATCTCGAATATCTCGAGAGTTGGCAATCGAATTTGAGACACTAGGGCTGTCAAGTTTTTCAACAATAAAAAAATTGCAACATTTTTCACGCCATCTATTGTTTGCTGGCGCCGCTCTTTTAGAACTAAAATTTTGTAGATTTGTGCAAAATTCAAACTAATGGCGGTTGATTTTTTAAATATTTTGTATTCATTGCATTTCTTGCATAGGCGATAGTTATAAAATGTATGTACATATATGTATGATGGGGATAGGGTACAGTGAAACCTCTCTTGGGCGGACACTCATGGTCGCCCAATTTGTGTCCGCTCAAGGGGAGTGTCCGCCTATAGGAATATTTTTTTTTTATGAATTCAAGTGGTTTCTTCCATTCAGCGTTTATTAAAATAAATAATAATGACTTCAAAATAATACAAAATTAACTTCCAGTTAATTTACCTTCTAAGTACATAGTATGTGTTAAGCTTAGTGTAAAAAACTGAAAACAAATTAAAAATAAGAAAAAAAAATTAAAAATAAGGAAAATTAGCTTCGATTGCATTGGTTACACTTAATTCTATTGCGTCTTAAATAAGTCATCTATTTTCGTTTGTCAAGCGCTCTTTAATTTTTTTTCCAATATGCAGGACTGCAAATTGCTTTCTAAAAGTTTTATATATTCAAACGCTTTATAATCGTTTAGAGCGAATTTTTTTAATTTCATGATTGCGGTCATCGCCTTATCGTCAAATTGTCAAATTTGGCCGCCCACTTCTTTTTTTTTTTTATAAGAAAACTAGCTCGTCAGCGCACGTTTGCAAAAAAAATCGTGTCCCGCCAAGAGAGGTTTTCGTTCGTTTTTGTCCTTTTTTTAGTGTCCGCGTCCGCTCAAGAGAGTGTCCGCTCAATAGAGGCAAAATTGGTCTGAAAACCCCACCAAAACCAACGTCCCCGAAAAAGTGTCCGTCCAAGGGGAGTGTCCGCCTATTAGAGGTGTCCGCTAAGGGAGTTTTCACTGTATATATAAGTGACCTGTTATCTTTGTTGTTGTTGTAACTGTAATATGCAAACTAATGCGTAGACGAGACAGTGTTGTTGTCAATTTGCATTTGCATTATTATGCATTTTTCGCTGTCAATTGTCAGCTTGCATTGCCAACGATCGCAGTTAGCCGAACATTTGCCGTTTAGTCGCGCTCTCAGGCGGCCACAAAGGCTTCTATCTATTTATTATATATGTGGAAGAGTATATAAGTAAATAAAAAATTTCTACATATAAATAAAAGATGTCACAAGAACAACAACAACAACAACAACAACAACAACAACAATACATTGATTACCTGTCAAAACAACGCAAGCTGTTAGCCGAACTGCTTAGCGGCCTAAATACACTGCAAGGTTTGTTGCTGGCGCAACAAGCTCAGTTGCAGTTGCAGTCGCAGCCGCAGTTGCCGGCGCCGCCCAAAAAGAAATGGATATATCGTCACTATTGTCTTGGTATGTATGTATGTATGTATGTATGTGTGTTGGACATGCATGCATACGAGGGTGGGCTAATAAGTAATTGGTCTACTTAAGAGATTTCATCTGTTTTGATAAGTCAAAAAATAACGTGAGAACAATTCATTTTATCCGACGGTCCTTAAACTTTTTAATGCCTTCCAAATTTAAAAATTAAGTGAAATGTTTTCTTAATTTACAAAGTCAGAGAGGAGAGTGTAAAGGATCCGTAACCCATTCGTAGCTCAATTCATATGTAAAACGTTGCCACGAAAACTATGTTTATTTTTGAGAAAAGGAAATGGTGTCCTCTATGAAATGTTGTTAAAATCTAATCAAAGCGTACTAAATGAAACTCAGCCAATGATCAATTAATGAATTTAACTATCAACTGCAAATGATCAGGGGTGCCACAGAAATGCAAACAAACCGAAAATAATTATTGAGAGATTTAGCAAATCTCTACAATTACGTTTGGGAAAATTTTTTAATTTCTGAATTAATTTACATTTATTGTATAAAAAAAGCCACAAATTATTTGTTCCTAAATTTATGCAGTTGATTTTTTGACTCAAAAAAAGGCCAATAACTTATTAGCCCACCCTCGTATGTATGTATGTATGTTTTGTGGGAGTTTGAGCAAAGATAATAAGTACGCTGTCTGTCGTCATAGCCACGTGATGAAAACGCACGTGGCGATCGAATGTGCAGCAAGCAGCGACGTCAACTGCAACCAAAGCAGCGCAGAACATTTATCTTGTTTTAAGCCCCTCTCTCTTTCTGCACAGCACACATGAAAGCTCGCATGATTTGGGCAGCGTCAGCGAGAGAGAGAGAGAGACTATAGACAGGAAGAGAGAGATTTAAAGAGATACAGAGAGAGTGCAAAGCCTGTGTGAGAGCTTAGTGTAATAGAGAATGTGCAGCTTTGAAAGTTTTTGTTTTTGTTGCAATGAAAGAGAGCAATAGAAATGTTTGTAAATACATATGTGTGAATTGGTGTGTATGATATTATCTTTGTCCAGCGAATGAATTCTTTAAATGCGAATTGGGTTCGTTTTTAAGCTTTTTATGCTTAAAAATTAAAATCTAGATACTTAAAGCAGCTCTAACAACTCGTTTTTTTTTTCTACTTTTTCGCAAAAAAAAATTGTAGTTTTTATAGGATCAGATTCTTATTGAATCTTTGGATATCTCAACCAAATACACAACTTGTGCTTTGAATATCGGACTACTATTTCATATTGGAAATTGTAGTTTGTATTCCAATTATATGGTTAGAAAATAACGGTGCAGTTTTCGAATATTGTAAGAGCGAAATAGTTTTTGGCAACAAAAACTGACTTTGATATCTATCCTATAGATAGAATTATCACACAACTTAATTGCTAAATAATCCCATAGTTTATTTCAAATTTATGTAATTAAAGAGTCTTCAACAAAATAAAAAGAGCTAGCTGTAAAGTAAATAAGGTTTAATGCAAGTGTCAGAATGTGGGAAAATTCTCTAGAGCAAATCCTGTACTCAAGAGTCCATTCATTAATAAACGATTTAAAATATTTATATAGATTACTTTATATAAAGTTTTCTCTGGACCGGTTATTTTTAGAGACTTAAATTTAAAAATTGCCTATTTTGAATTGAATTGGTTCAAGATTTGGATCTTAATTCGATTAGCAGAAATCTTAGTCTTGGGTTTTTAATTTTGTTTGAAGATACAGTTTTTGTTTCTTTTGGGAGTACCTTTAAAAATGGAGTTGACACTTAATTGTTTAATTTAATTAAAGTTTCATTGTAACTAACACACATAACTATGATTTTTATTTGAATGTGCAATAAAATCAATATTATTAGTAAATTTATAACCATTTATGTTTTTAACAAATATTCAGTGCTTTGTTTGTTGTTATTGTTGCTTATGTTTATTGTTGTATTTGTTGCTTTTGTCAAAACCAATTATCATGCCACATACCACACGCCACATACCACATTCTTCCTTCTTTTTTTATAGTTTGTTTGCATATTTTTGTTTAAATTTATGTATTTATTATTTTCTTCATTTTATTTATTTTATTTTAGAGGATGAAAATTCCTCCACAAACTTCAACTCCAACTCCAACTCCTACTCCCAAGCACAACAACAACAACAACAACAAGTAGCAACAACAGGCAGAGCCACAGCAACAACGACAGCAGCAGCAACAGCTGCAACTGCAACTGCAACAAAGCTAACGGGCGCTGGCCGCTTTGATGGTTCTGCTTTTTTGCTGGTTGCTGGCCCAGGGGCGGGATCGGTTGCGGGGGCAACTCCAGTTCAGGTTCATCTGCCGGCAACGGCAGCGGCCACGCCCTCTTTGAAGCATAAGCTGCCAGGTGGCGTGGGCAACATTGCCTCCGAATTACCGCGCAAGTATTTCGTGCTGTCGGACGCCAAAGGCGCCTTTCCAACACCAACACCAGCACTAGCACTAGCACCAACAGTTGCTGTTGCAACACTTGGAACAGCACCAAGTGTTGCTGCAGTTACGTTAGCAGCAACAGCAGCAACCCCCTCAGCAACATCTCCATTGGGTGGCTATAAAATCTCTAGCGATGCCTGTACGGCAATGTCACGTCAGACAGCAACAACAACAACAACAATAGCGACAATATCTACAACAGCAACACCAGCAACAACAAAATCGCAAATTCCACTCACTCCACCGCCGATGGCCACACGCAAAGTTGTTGAACCAGCTAGAATTCGCTCGTACTCAATGTCCTCCCATAAACTTTCAGCCCAAACGCAGAGAGGTCTCATTATTCCGGAGGATGGGCCGAGGATTTTCGTGGAAAATGGACGAGCTATGCCAAGCTATGCTGGCTGTAGACAGATACTCAATGACCAGCAGCATCATCAACATCATCAGACATCGTCCGCATCGTCATCCGTGTCCTCATCGGCACCTGTGACGGGATCTCAGCTGTCCGGACATGTTGCACGCAGGCGTACCATCAGTTCCAACAGCAATGGGTAAGTCATTTGTTCTCTATATATACTCTGTCTCTCACTCACTCAGTGGAGCTGTCTAATAGGATATGTTAGGCACGTTAGGTTATGTATCGATAAGACTATATGCTTATCGATATTTGTACTTGTGATTATAACAAGTTTTGCGACTTATTGTTAGCAGTAAACTGATCAAATTGTTTTCTATATAATTTATCGAACACATAAGGGAATCAATCGTAAAACCCTAAACCAGGCAAAGATTGTAACTCTAACGATACTATTCGCAAATAGTTATTTTTATGGCAATCCTAGTAAACATCTATCGCTTATCGATAACTATATATGCTCGAATTTGAATTAATTTCTAATGTATATGTATTCTGTATTATTATGCTTTATCCATAGGGCGGGTACGCGCGAAGTGCACAATAAGCTGGAAAAGAATCGACGTGCCCATCTTAAGGGATGCTACGAGGTGTTGAAGCACGAGTTGCCGCTCAATGATGAGGATCGCAAAAAGACATCCAATTTGACAATACTCGATAAGGCGCTCAAATGTGTCTTGGTAAGGCAATATACATATATATATTTGGCTTGATATCTCTATCTAAAATATGGTATTTCTCTCTGTCTTTCATTTAGCATCTGACAAAGTGGGATCGGGAACAGGAGGCGGAGATGGAACACCTTGCCAAGCAGAAAATTGAGCTGCAAAAGCGATTAAATATCCTGAAACGCCCAACGGATTCCCAGAGCATTCCACTGAATGATAAAGGTGTGTAGGAGGGGGTATTCAAGAAATCAAAGGGGGAAGAAGGGGAAGGCGCTGTCTCGTGGGTACAATTTAAATGAATGCAAACAAATAACTTGTGGTGCAACCATGAAAAGCTCAAGTCGCTTTGCATTTGCATGGAGACTGGAAATTAGAGACTTTGATGGATAAATGTAGATCAAGTTTTGCATATCATTTGAACTGCAGCTCAAAACAAATATCCCCCTTATGACGATGGGGTGACCTTTAACTTATGCAATATTCAATGATGTTGTTAGATTTTCAATCTATTATCGAATTCTGTCAACTAACATATTTCTATTTCTCTCTCTCTCTCTCGCTCTGATTTGATAAAGATGAGGCTGTTTGCTTGGCCATTACATCACCATCATCTTCATCTTCATTGTCATTATTATCACCATCATCAGGATCTGGATCAGGATCAGGACGCAGTGGAGCACCACCCATACTGTTTGATGGCACCACCACTCCCGTTATTGCCGCCGGTGTAAGTTGACATTGAAATATGGAATCAATTAACATCAGCAAAGATATGCAAGTTTAATTGAACTAGTTCAGCATTCAATTAGCAATTGAATCTATTCTATTGAATATTTGATGTAGTAAAAATATAAACTAATTATAACTCAGCTATGTTGTGTACAAATTTCAACCCCGTAGCTCTTTTTATTTCGTTTCCAGCGTGATGAGTGGATGAATGAATGTGGACAAATAGTTGTATATATATACTATAGATGGAACCAAGTAGTTTAAAGACTTCATTGTCAGCGAAATTGTTAATTTATTGTATACCAAAAAATATGAACAACATGCTTAATAAAAGTAGAGAAGTGTGAAGACTAGAGAAAACTTATTATTTTCATTAAAAAACAAAAATTGATTAAAGCATATGAAATCGGACTTAAGATTTGATTAAACTTGCAACTATTGCTATTAATTTAAGTTGAAAATACATTTTTAACACTGATTAATTGTGATCTTTCTGTCTCTTTCTCATTCGCTGTCGCTGTCTCTGTCACACCTACTCTGTGCATCTCGCTCTGTGATGCAGTTGCAAACCGGTGGGCCAACAACGGCCATGTCACCTGTGATAAACAAGAGCAATGCCAGCAACAAGCACAGCAACAGCAGCAACAATAATGTGAACAACAACAATGTTGCTGTCAGTTATACACAGAATACATTAATGAATCCCGCCGCCGCCGCTGCTGCTGCTGTTGCCATGGGTGTGCACAAGAGCAGCAAACACAACATCAACAACAACAGCAACAATGTTACCTCTGCTGCCGTCAGCTATCCACAATTAAATCCCGCCGTTGCCACAGTTGCCATGGGTCTGCTCAAGAATGGTGGCAACAACAACAACAACATCATCTTGGCCAACAACAGCAACAGCAATGGATCACCGACAGCAACATCCAACTCGTCGCAGCAGAGCAGCCCAGCGGGCAGTCCAAATGTTGTTGTTGTTGGTGGTTCAATGGTGACAACAACACGTGGCTCACCAACACCATCAACGCCATCGCCATCGCCGAGCTCATCGTCGAGCGGTGTCTCGTCATCGGCCTCATTTATTGGCTCCTCATCATCATCATCGTCCTCATCATCATCATCGTCCAGCTCATCATCGTCATCATCATCGTCCTCATCATCGTCGTCCTCATCATCGGCCAGCTCATCGCCACCAATACAAACGCAAACGCAAACAGCAACGCCAACGCAATCAACGACAACGACGCATTTGTTGGGGGCCACACGTAGCGCCAATATCAAATTCCATGGCAACGCTGGAGGTGCACTGAATGGTGGTGCCACCATTGTAACGGCCACGACACCAAATACAGCAACAGTTGCTACTGCCAATGGTAAAACAACAACAACAACAAAAATCCCAATTTATACCCTTGCAAAACGTTTTATCGGGACTCACTTATCGAAAACTTATCGAAAGTGAATTTCCTTTAACTTTTCCGTCTCTCACTTTCGACAAAATTGGACGAATTGAGTTTAAAATAGTTGAATAGTGAATTTAAATTAGCAAATGTACAAATTGATTATTTTTGTTATTAATGAATTCAATCAAATTGATTGTGAAAAATAAGTAAAATGTCGTACTGAAGTACCACAGAGATGCAGAAACGATAAGTAAACCAAAAGTACTAGGATTTTTGGTTAGTTTTCAGTTGGTTTGCATATCTGTTGCACTCCTAACAAAGCACAGTTTGAAACACTATTATTTTTGTAGAAAATATATTTCCTATTACTAATTGATCGGAAATTAAAATTAAATTCAACTTTAAAAATGTGTTTGAAAAATGAAATTAGGTTTTAAAGATTTGGAAATCAGCTCAATCCACAATCTACTTATTTATGTACATTTTATGTATAGATATTTTTGGTAACTTATCTGTCTCATAATGATAAATTATAATTAATTTTTTAGTCATTTGTTTTATGGCACCCTGACTAAATGTACTTAAATTCGTACTACTTTAACATATAGTAGCTCTCATGGAACGATTGGTAGATGAATGAACTTTTCTATTGAAGTATTTATCGATTTGAACATATTTTAAGTAATCCTAATGAGCAAATAATTACAAAATAAATACTCTGCAAGGGTTTATATCTAAATATCTAAAATAATTGTAATCTTTTGCTTAAAATTTGAATTAATAGAAATGTATATCCTTTCAGCTCATGGTGCTGGCTTTCATCAGGCGGACAAGGAGCGCAATTATAATTTCTTGATACGCAGTGGCACGACGGCGCAGTAGAGACAACATCAGTAGTAGCAACAACAACAACAACAACAACAATTATAACTATAACAACAACAACAAGAAAACTGAATTGTGTGCAACAGCTCCCACCTTAAAAACAACAACAACAAAGAGTAACAAAAACAACAGCATGATGAAGTAAATTTGTTCTTAACTCTCTCTTTGTTTTTATTTGATTTCTGTCATACAACAACAAGAATCGCACACAGAAACAACAACAACAAAACATAACAGTTCCGCCCAACATTTAAGCATCGATTTTGAAAATCAAAAAAAAGAAAAACAAAAGATGAAAAAAAAACATAATAAAATACATATTTAAAGAAAAACAAGAAAAAAAAACACACAAAAGTAAAACAAACAAAAAACAAGAACATTATTTTTAATAAATAATTTTATACACTAAAACAAGAGCAGAACAACAATAACAAAACAAACAACAATAGCACACATACAACACACACACACACGCACACAACACATACTAGGTTGGCTGATAAGTCCCCGGTCTAACAAAGATAATAATATATCATTTGTTAGAAATCTTAAATTTACCTTACTCTTAAATGTGAAATAACAAAAACAATCTATAATAATAATATAGCTGTGTCTATATAGAAAGAAATTGCAATTTGTATGTGTAGACAACTTTGAATTTATGTAACACACACACACACACACAAACACTGACCACACACACACTCACACAGAAAGACAGACAGACACACCTACAACTAGAATTTAAAATAAAGTTTTTGAAAAATTAAAAGATTCATGATGAAAGATAAGAAAATGCGCTGTTGTAACAGAAACCACCAAATGGGTAACGCTTTATATATAAAAACAAAACAAAAAAACTGCATGCATATATATATATATATATATATATATATATATATATATATATATATATATATATATATATATATGTATGTATACTATAATATATGTATATATGTGTGTGTGCGTAGATCTACAACTTTATATACTTAAAGAACAAACCAATCGAAATATTGATTATCTTTTGTCTTTTTTTCTAAGCAAATTGATGTGACAAACCGAACCTAAAGACATATTTATACATACCATAATAATGCAAAATCTACAAAAACTATATAAACATAGTGTATATACATACGTATGTGTGTGTGTGTGTGTGTGTGTGTGTGTGTGTGTGTGAGTGTATCTGCGTGTATATATATATATATAGAAATAAATTCTATAATCTATGACCAAACGAAACAGACAACAAGTAAGAATCAAAACCTATAGAAAAAAAATGTAGAGCAAACAATTTGAAATTAATAATTTTCCTCCTTTGACATGAAGGAAATTGATCAATCAACTAAATGAAATAGTTAAACTCTCCCTTCCCCCCCCCCCTCTACCACCTCTTCCTGCTGTTTAGTTTAACCGTTACAACATATTCAGATAGATTTTTACTACCGCAAAAATGTTGAAGCCAAAACTCGTAAAACTCTCACATACAATTTATTAAATGATGTGTATATACATTAATATAGCTGTGTGTGTGTGTGTGCGTGTAGGTGTAGGTGTAGTTCTCCTTCCCAATATTAGACATACTTAAATGTAAACCCATGTAGACATGATATATTCACTGTAAACTTATATATACCCATATATATGTATGAATATTGATGTATGTAGCTGTTGTAGCTGATGTAGAATGTGCATGAATGTCTTGTAGATGTATTTAATGCATACACACATACTAACATACATAGAAACGCCAAAAAACTGGAACAACAACACAAATATCAAATATCACATTTTGTTAAGCTGATCACCTTCATGGTCACTTGTTGCACACTTTATAACGACTGTTTGCTTTGTTGTTTTCTTCTTACAGGAATTTTTTAAAACTTGACGTTATTTCAAGTGTTTTCTGCACTCTTCATGGTCACTTATTAGTGATAGATTAACGCTTTTTTGGGGATGTTTTTTACGCCCTTCATGGTCACTTGTAATCAATTCTTGTGTTTTTTTTTTGTTTACTGTGAATGACACTAATTAGGAAAATATATATTTGCATCCATGGTCACTTTAATGGTTTCTTAATTTAATCAACTTCTATTATTATAGACAATAGATAATACTTAGTAACAGTAACAGTAATAGAAGAGTTTTAGATGATACTCTCCCGTAGATTTTGTTTGCAGATCATCAAGAGAATTCAAAGATTACGAATACCAACCAAATGTGCGTAGTAATATTATGTAAACCCCCTCCTCCAAAAGAGTTTAAAGCTAACATTTTACGGTAGTAAAAAATAATGATACTAATCTTCAATTGTTTAAACTTTAAAGCTACATATGTATATGTTGAGTGCAATACAATAGTAGATCAATTTGTTGTCAAGTGGCCAAAACCGACTTTTTGCATATTGTTTTTTTTATTATTGTCTTTTTTTTTGTTTTTTTTTTGTTTTGTTTGAGTAGAAAGCTGAACCTAACGCCTTAAGAGCTCTACGTCAACTGATCCCAAATCTGATGAACTTGTATTGGAATATTTACATATATATAATACTTCATAGAAATGGGCGAAAAAAAAGAGATAAATATTAATAATATATGTATGTACATACTATATATACCACTTATATATATTTATGTATAACTGTGAAATTTAAACAGAAGACAAAAAACTATACTATACTAACAAAAACAAAAACAAAAACAAAAACAAAACACTAAATATTATATTTTGGAGCATTTTTTCAATGTGTGCACGCGTGTGTGTGTGTGTGTACGTCAGTACATAAAAAAAAGTATTAAACTGAAAAAAAACGAAGAAATTTCATAAGAAAAGAACAATAATTGAAAACTTATAGAAATCAGAACAAATCAAAAGATTGAAGAAAGCAAATAAAACAGAAAGGAAAGTTTTATTTGGTATGGGAAAAACTTATGATGAAGGGCAATGATGGGAAATGATAAAAAGGAAATTAAAATAATACCAACAATACCATTATAAACATTATATTAACAGAAATGTTTATTTCTCTTTCATATTTTGTAAATAATTTGTTTCCCTTAACACGCACACATACATACATACCTATTTAGATACATGTGTATATGTATGTGAGCTGGTTTTCAGTTTCAGTTTTGGCACACTTCAAAGAAATATTTCAAGCTTAAGTTGTTTAAAAATATACATTTAAACAACAACAATATGCTGGCAACATATGCAACAAAACGCTGGCAAAATAAATTACATTAAAATTATAGTTTCTGAAAAGGTATAGAACAAAAATTTATAAAAGAAAATAAAAAAAAATTAATAAAAATAAACAAACAACAGGATAATTAAAATTTATTTTCACACATTTTTAACAGATACAAAAAAGAAATACAACGCAGTTGAAATCTATTTTCAAAAAGAATAACAACAATTTAGTGTCTAAGTCTAAATGTTTGTGTAAATGTTTTGAATGTACATGTAAAATGCTTAGCCATAAGATCTAATTAACAAAAAAAAAAACAAAAAACAAAAAACAACAAAAACAAAATAAAAATAAATGTAAAAAATAATAACAAATATTAAAATGAAAAAAAAAAGCGAAATGAAAAGAAAACAGAATTAATAATTAATTCATATTTAGTTTGTTCGTTTCTAAAGAAGATCTGCATATATTATATGTTTTGCTTATTAGTTAATTAATTTTTGAATATTTGTGTTTCTTTAAATTAAGTAGCCAAGTAATGAACATAATACTTTATTTTTAGTCTACTTTTATTCTATTCTATTTCTGATATAAATATAATTACTTTTTTTTTTCTTTCTAATATATACTAAACGATTTCATTTTAGAAATGCTATTATTACTATTATTATTTTATTTACTTAATTTAAAGTTGAAAACAAATCGGGAGTATTGCAAATTATACATGTATGAAAAACAAAAACAACAAAAAAATAACAAACACAAAAAGTTATATATTAATGGAGAAAGCAGACAAAAAAAAATAAATCTTAACAAAATAATGAAAAAAAAAACAAACATCTTTTAGCTGTAAATGTAACATGTAAAATTAATTTTAAATGCGTCAAAAAAGAAAACAACAGCAAAATGCAAAAATGAGTATAAAACAAAAATATATATGAGAAATGATATATATATTCTATAAATGTGTAAAGAAAACAAAAATGCAAGAAAAAAATAAAAAAGTGATTTCAATGCACTCATATATTGTTTTATTTTTCTATTTTTGTTTTGGTAATAACTCGGCCATATCCTTACTGATTTTTTGTTTTCGCCCTGTTTCTCAGCGACTTGAGACTGAAAATTTACAAGTGTCGGATTCTTAGATGACCTTATAATTTTTTGATGCCGATCGATAGAGTTCGTCCTTACGATTCTAGCAAGACATGTCCTGTCAAAATGCGCAAGGATATGGCCGAGCTAGGGCTTATTTTCTTTAAAGGATATCACATTTTATTAGTTTTTTGTTCTTAGCTTGACCATATACTGCAGGATCTCAAATTTTTTAATGCCGATCGATAGATTTCGTCCTTGCGAATCGAACGAGACATGTCCTGTCAAAATTCTGCAGGATATGGCGGAGTAAGAGCAAAAAAAACGTTAAAGGACATCATATTTTAGATTTGTTTAAGCTCTAGCTCGGCCATATCCTGCAGGATCTCAAAAGGACATACCTTTTTGTAATCACCGTTGGCAGGACTATGGATTGGCATTCAAGGATTTCCAGGATCTGCCAAAAAAATGTCCCAAAATTTTCCCAAGGGGTAAGTATGGAAAAATTGGTAAAAATTGGTAAAAACGCAAAAATTACGCCGTATCTCCGCCATTTGAAGGACTATCATGATGTCCTTTGGCCCACAGATAGTCCTTGTTGTACTCAATCAGAATCAGTAACAAAAAGGACGAACGTCCTTGAAACAGCCAAGTTACAAGGACATTTTTGTATAGAGAAAATTGCCCATATCTCGGCTATATCCTGGCGTATCCTGACGAGTCCTGTGTCAAAAAAATTTTTTCATCCAGGAATATCTTCTGGCCAAAGGACATCCAAATCGTCCTTGTAGTTTCCGAGATATTACGGATATTCTGTTTTCGTCCTGTTTCTCAGCGATTTGAGACTGAAATTTTACAAGTGTCGGATTCTTAGATGACCCCATAATTTTTTGATGCCAATCGATAGATTTCGTCCTTGCGAATCTAGCAAGACATCAAAAGGACGAAAGTCCTTGAAACAGCCAAATTAGCATGTTCAGAGATCATGCAACTTTGCTTATCCTTGCCTGACGACTCCTATGTCAAAAAAAGCGCCTCAATCAGGACTATCAACTGACGAAAGGATATCAAAATAGTCCTTCAAATGTCGGAGATATAACGGTTTTTCTAAAAAACGCTTTGCTGAAAAGTGGCGCCATCCATGGTCCGGAGCCGGAACTATGGTTTATTTTATTTTGCCTAAAGGTATGCCACAAAAGTATGGTTCTTTTTTTTTCATAAAAATTTGTATATTTTATTTAAACTGGTTTTCTGCTACCATTAGTGGCAACTTAATCTAGTTTTACATTTAAGGGAAGGAACAATTGATCACAGGAGATACATATGTATATAGAAAATTATTTACAGTATATTATTTACAAAATTTACAAATTAATGAAGGAACCTAGTAGGGAGATCCAATGGATGGCACCTTTTGAGTCTTCTCTTTCTGGGTTTGGTAGTTAGTCGTCTGGCTAGCGCGTTAGGATGACCACCAAGGCGTTGAACGTAATTCGATGCCTGTAGTTGCATAACGTCGCCCACTTTAGGAACCTTTAAGTCTCTTTCGATGTCCCTATTTCGCATGTACCATGGTGCGTTGCATATTCGCCTCAGGATTTTTGATTGGGCAACTCTGATTTTGTTTAAGTTTGTTTTTGCCGCAATGCCGTAAATTTGAAGTGCATATTTCCATATGGGGCTTAATATGGATTTATAAATAGTGACTTTGCTGTACAATGACAGCTTATTTCTGGGAGCCAGTAACCACGCCATTTTTCTGGCCTTTGCCATTACCGATTGTCGGACCATTGTTGTATGTGCTTGGAAATTAAGTTCCCTGTCCAGTACAACACCTAAATATTTGTGGGAGCTCTTGTGCATAAGGGTGGAGCCCAGCATCGTAATGCCGCTGCACGACAATGTCCTTGTAGCAAAGGTAACATTTGCGCATTTGCTGCTGTTGACGCCTATATTCCATTTCGCAGCCCATTTCTCAAAGCTGCACACGTATTGCTGCAAGGCTTCCGTAGCTAGAAAAATGCTTGGACTTCTGGTCAATACAGCAGTGTCATCCGCGTAGGTTGCTATCAGCACATCGTCCTCGTCTAATCCAGTTATAACGCTTGAGGTAGGTATATCGGCTGTAAACAGAGTGTATAGCGTAGGACCAAGAACGCTGCCTTGAGGGACGCCTGCGCAGATTGGGCGCTTCGAAGATATTGCGCCGTCAACAACTACTCTGAAGCTTCTGTTCTTGAGAAAGCTACTTACAAGTTGGAATAGCTGCGGCGTTAGGATGTTCTTGAGTTTAAAGAGGAGGCCATCATGCCACACCCTGTCAAAAGCTTGCTGAATGTCCATGAACACAGCTACTGAATACATTTTTTGCTCCATTGCATCTAGGGCAAAATTGACCACAAGATGAAGTTGCTCCGGCGTGCCATGACCTTGTCTGAATCCAAACTGCCACTTTGGAATTCTTTGAATCACGGGATCGAGCTGCAGCATACGGTTGAGGATTACCCTTTCCGTCATTTTCCCTAGCGCTGAGAGCAGACTAATTGGTCTGTATCCATCAACTTCTGTGTGTAGTTTCTCTGGTTTTGGTACCATAGTTATCAGTGCGGTTTTCCAGCTGTTTGGGAAGTGACCCAGCCTGAGTATACTGTTGAGGAGCAAAACTATAAACAGCAGGGCTTTTTTGGGCATGAGTTTTAAGGTCCTGTTATCCAAAAGATCCTCTCCCGGTGATTTTTTGGCCTTCAGATTCTTGATTTGCTGCACCACCTCTTGCAGTGTGACTGACTTTGTAGGCAAGGACATTTGAAACGGCTCATCCAAACGTAGCTCAACCGCCCTTTGAATAACCGCAGATGATAACCTAAAAGGCTTGAACCTTTCCTCTAAGCTGTCTGCAAAGATTTCGGCCTTCTGCTGACTTGAGTAACACCAGCCGCCTGCTGGGTCTTTAATTGGAGTTTTCGGAATGACAACTCGTTTAAAGCGGCTCGTTAGCTTCCAGAGAGTATAGTTAAAGGATGCATCTGGACCAGCACTCTCTAAAATGTCATCAATTTTTCTTTGCTTGACTTTTGCAAGAACCTTTTGCAAACGGTTTGATAATCTTAAGTAGATTTGATGTATACGAATATAACCAGTTCTTGCATATTCTTTTCTCACTCTTCTTTTCAGTCGTAAGAGGGCATCGGCACTTGGTGGAAGAGTACCTTGTCGACGGTGACTTGAAAAGCATTGATTTACCGGAGTAGCGTAAGATGCAGGCAATATTAAGTTTCTCATAAAGATTGAGATTGCATTTTCAATGTCATCTGGGCAGTTAATTTACGTGTTTAGGTTGACTCTTCTATCCAGTTCAGCTTTAAAAAGTTCAACACTAGAGCCGCGTGGGAGAAAGCATTGCTTTTTGGCTTTAAGTTGTGGAGCATGATGTAGTGTTGCTAGAATTGGCAGGTGATCTGAAGAGAGCTCATACTTAATTCCAATTGAAAGTTGATTTAAAGCTATTCCATTGACAATAAAAAAGTCCAGAGCAGAGGGTGTAAGCCGAGTGTTATATGAGAAAAACGTTGGCTCGCCAGTGGCAAGGATTTCGCATGTGCTGCTGATGATGGCCTCTTGTAATTGCTTCCCTCGAGAGCATGATCTTATGTTACCCCACCATGAATGCTTTGCGTTAAAATCACCGCCTGCGATGAATCTGTCGCCCAAGCTTAGAAATAATTGATCAAATTCAGTTTTACACCAAGGTTGGTTTGGAGGTAAATATATAGAAGAGATTTTGATGCATCCACCATTAGTCGGCACACTCACGCTGGCAGCCTGTATATTCAGTCTTGACATAGGTTCATTCTGAGTATGAGCAATAGTTGATCGTATAAAAACAGCAGATCCACCCTTCGCGGTTTCACTGGGATGATTAGGGTAATATTGGTCGTATCCTGGTAAGTATGCTCTCAGGCCAGGACGCATATGTGTTTCAGTTATTAACATTACATCAATTTCATTTGCACTAAGGAAAAGTCCAAGCTCTTCTATGTTTTTGACTAGCCCTCGTGCATTCCATAATCCGATTTTTAATTGTAAATTAATCATTTTGAAATAAATTTCTGCACAAGGTCACGGAAGGCTTTATTTGCCTCCATCGTATCTTGTATGAGCTTAAACATTTGGTCCATTCTGCTATTTAAGTCGTTTATAGCTTTTTCCAAATTTAAATTTGCTACTGAGATGCTGATCTTCAACTCCATCTACCAAACGGGAGCTATCCTGCATTGTGTTTACGTTAATATATTTCTCTCCACGCGATCTTGTCATATCTGCATAGGAAAAGCCACTCCGGAACTATGGCTTATTTTGCCTAAAAATATGCTACAATCCTCAGTTCAGGCTTCGAACCATGGATGGCGCCACTTAAAAATGTAGTTTCGTTAACGGACCATGGATGGCGTCACTTTTCAGCGAAGCGTTTTTTAGAAAAACCGTTATATCTCCGCCATTTTAAGGATTATTTTGATGTCCTTTGGTCAGTTGGTAGTCCTGATTGAGGCGCTTTTTTTGACATAGGACTCGTCAGGAGCAAAGTTGCATGATCTCTGAACATGCTAATTTGGCTGTTTCAAGGACTTTCGTCCTTTTGATGTCTTGCTAGATTCGCAAGGACGAAATCTATCGATTGGCATCAAAAAATTATGGGGTCATCTAAGAATCCGACACTTGTAAAATTTCAGTCTCAAATCGCTGAGAAACAGGACGAAAACAGAAAATCCGTAATATCTCGGAAACTACAAGTTCGATTTGGATGTCCTTTGGCCAGAAGATAGTCCTGGATGAAAAAATTTTTTTGACACAGGACTCGTCAGGATACGCCAGGATATAGCCGAGATATGGGCAATTTTCTCTATACAAAAATGTCCTTGTAACTTGGCTGTTTCAAGAACTTTCGTCCTTTTTGTTACTGATTCTGATTGAGTACAACAAGGACTATCTGTGGGCCAAAGGACATCATGATAGTCCTTCAAATGGCGGAGATACGGCG
Source organism: Drosophila neotestacea (assembly GCA_035044365.1). Lineage (NCBI taxonomy): Eukaryota > Metazoa > Arthropoda > Insecta > Diptera > Drosophilidae > Drosophila > Drosophila neotestacea. Next base: position 79,194 of record JAWNMD010000491.1, on the reverse strand, counting down.
TAATTTTTGCGTTTTTACCAATTTTTACCAATTTTTCCATACTTACCCCTTGGGAAAATTTTGGGACATTTTTTTGGCAGATCCTGGAAATCCTTGAATGCCAATCCATAGTCCTGCCAACGGTGATTACAAAAAGGTATGTCCTTTTGAGATCCTGCAGGATATGGCCGAGCTAGAGCTTAAACAAATCTAAAATATGATGTCCTTTAAAGTTTTTTTGCTCTTACTCCGCCATATCCTGCAGAATTTTGACAAGAAATGTCTCGTTCAATTCGCAAGGACGAACTCTATCGATCGGCATCAACAAATTATGGGGTCATCTAGGAATCCGACACTTGTAAATTTTCAGTCTCAAGTCGCTGAGAAATAGGACGAAAACAGAAAATCCGAAGATATCGGATATAGAAATAAAAGTCATTGTTGTAAGATTTCTCATAGTTTTTGTTTATTTCCAAGCTAAACATATTTTCAATCCGGTTTAACTCATATTCATTATAATAATAGTTTATCAAAAAAATGCTTTGCTATTGCTGCTAAAAAAATTTGTTACTTATTTCGATTTCGATATATGTATATATATAATTATGGGATTGTGTATATTGTATGTTTTTTATAACTTTGTTTGTGTATAGGTGAGAGCAGGAAAGTTGAGTGTGTGTGTGTTTTGTGTATTGGGTGTGTTGAGTGTGTGCCAGAGTAGAGCACTAAAAAATGTGTGTCGGCTGCTGCGGTTTGTTTAGTGCCCTATGCCCTATTATTATATATACTCTATATATAGTATAGTGTATGTATATATTTTATACATAGCAACATTTGATTCTCAATTTATCATACAAAAGAAAAATAAGAACTGAAGAGAAGAGAAACTCAACTTGAGGAAATGCTCAGCAAATTAAATAGTCAAATGCAGAGTCAGAGTTTAGAGTTCAGAAACCAAGGTCAATCAATTGCATAACTTATATATTTAACAATAATTATATGTAACATTATCATATTAATAATAATAATAATCATAATAATAATAATAGCTTAGACATTAAAATACAGAATGCAGTTTTGCAAGAGAAAAAAAAACACATGCATAATCTTATTTAATTCTCAATACGTTTTTATATAATTTTATAAAAAAAAAAAAATAGAAAAAAGAAAACAATTGTTTAAACAAGCAGCTACAAATTAATAAGTTTACTCTTATATTGTTTGTTTTTTTTTATAGTTATTTAGAAAATTACAAAAATCGCGTAAGAATTGTTCTTTTTTTTTTTTTACTAGTTATTATTAAAAGTTTGGAGTTTTTTCTTCTTAATTTTGGTTTTGTTTTCGACCTGCAGCTGCATTTTACAATTATATTTTAAACTATATATTTATATATTGTATTGTATTGTTTGTATAATATTTATAAAAAGCTTTTCAGTGTGTATATTTTACTTTCGTTTTTAATTACTGTTTAACATTTTGCTATTACTTTATACACGAAAAAAATAATAATTATCATAATAAAAAAATAAAACAACTGAATCTTGTAAAAAAAAATACAGTGAAACTTCGCATATACGCATGCCGTTTGAAAGGTTTGAACTTTAACGAAGTATTACTGTATTTGCATGTATGTATGTGTATGTTTGTTTGTTTATTTTATTTTTTTGTTTTGTATTTGTAGCGTAGCAAAAGAAATATCGATCAATTAATTATTAAGAGCTGGCGCTGTGCTTTGTTGTTGTTGTTGCTGTTGTTGCTATTACCTAAATAATAGTTGCTTTTGTTGTTAATATATTTATTAATATATATCGATTTATGTATATTACATATAATTCATAATATATTTAATTTTAATCATCGTTGAAATGTTGCAAATAATTTTGATACAATTTGTTGTTGTTGCTGTTTTGTTTGTTAATGCGTTTTCTTTTCTTTGTAAATATTATTAACATAAAGCTTAATTGTTGTTCTTGCCGTTGTTGTTGTTGCTTTTTATTGTTTATCCCGTGTGTGTGTGCGTGGCCCTTGTTGTTATCGTCGTTTTTTTTAACTGCTGTTGTTCTTCTTCATCTTCATCCTTATATTGATGTTGTTGTTATTGTTGTTGTCGCTGTTAAATGTTTACAACAATTGGCAGCAAGGAGAAGGCTTTGTCGGCTCTTTCACGTCCATCTGACGTTGTTTTTTGCGTGATGAAATATCCCTGATTAGATCGAAAAATACCTAAACCAAAATAACCATGAGATTAATCAAATGCTTACAATTCAAATCATTATCAATTTGGATTTGTGGGTTAATCTGTTTCTATGGTTACATAATTTGGAAAATGGCTAAAAGCCGAAAGCAAAAGGTTTCATACACCATAAAAGGAATTTAACAAAAAAAAAAAACAAGATAGAAAGAAACAAAAGTTAACTAAAAAACAAAGTGGAACTAAATTAAAACCAAAATACGTGCGCCAAACCAATTAAAATTATTAAATTTAAAAAATATATTTATGTAGCAAAACACTATAAATGGCATAATTACTTAATAAGAGAATATGTGCTAAATTCATTTAAATCCATTACATTATTCAACTGTGTGTGAGTGTAAGTATGTATGTGAATGTACATATATATATATGTGTGTGTAGTTCTTTTTTCTTAGTATATGTATTTGATTTCATCTACATTAATTAATTTGAGAGCTCGTGTAACTCTAATAAATGTATTATCTGAAACAAAGTTGCAACTCTGCAAATCTTTATTTATAGACCACTTAATGGGTATTTACGACTAGTGGAGGGGTCAGTTTAAGCTGAAACTAAACACTTTAATTGCTTTAATGCATATTACTTCAACCGAACTCATTTACTTTTTGTTTAGTTTGATTAAATTTCATTAAAATATAGTTATTACATTGATAAATTTTGTCTTGTCAAATGTTTTTCTGGTTTGTTAGTGTTGTAAAGTGTTATGCGAGTAACTTGACATAAAGCTATAGTTATAAATAACAATAGAAAACTACATACTAACATTTATTAAGTAGCAATGTGTGACCATACTTGTTACTAAGGAACTGGTCACACTATTTACATTAATATTTGACCAGAATCAACAAATATCTTCAACAATCTGTATCGTCAGAGGGGAAAATATATTGATTTGGGAAAGTTAGTTCTGAATATAAGTTTTGAATCAATCACACTGAAACTTGAAAAGTATTTTTCAATGCTGTTTATACTATTAAATTTTAAAGAGCTACAAAGTTTAGACTTTAGAATGTGCTCCCAATATAGTCTCTAAAAGATCTGACGACATTTCCTCTACAGTTTTGAAATATCTAGAAACCCTTTTTTGTATCAGATGAAGTTTAGTACACACAATGTCTATTATACATATGTACATACATACATGTAGTATATCTGTTTAGTATATATCAACATACGGAATGAACGCTGAGGTTAGTTTTTAATTATTTGTTAATGTTATTGTTGTTGTTTAATGTTTTAAAGTGTTTGCAAAGTTATAAATCAAGTCAAAGGCAAACACAACATAACAATTATAGTAAATATAATAAGTATAATAAAATTGCACAAATAAATAAATGGCACTCAAATCAATAACCAAAATAAATCAAAAAAGTTTGTAAGGTAAATGAAGAAAACAATTGTTAAACTAAAATGGATTTTAGTGTTGCAAAAAGCCAAAAGCGAAAGAGGGCAAGCTAGGTACTTAACGGTAAAATACTGGGGTTATTATATGTGTAAGTTTTATTTAATAGTATTTTGTTTTTGTTTTTGGTTTTTTTTGTTGTTCAAAAATTAATTTTGTTTATGCACCTAATGCCTAAAGTAGGGTACACTTAAGTCTCCGCTTCTTGCATCTATCTTTAGCACGCCCGCTCGTGGCTTTCGAATCTTCGGTTTTTCGTGATCTTATTTCGCGCATCAAATCAAAAAACACCTGCAATTGTGATGGGAATGAAAAAAATACATATACATGTATATACATACATATATTTATGTCTATTTATGTATATATGCATATATAAATTAAGTTACATATAAAGAGATCATGTTTCTTTCAAAACGCAATCAGTTTAGGTTTCTTTTTTATAATCCTACGATAGTTAACAGGATATAGACAAGTGTTTTATCTTAAGTATATGTGATAAGAGAGCGTGTGTCAATGCGCTGCTGGCATTACAAATAAATAAATCAATAAATTAATACTAAAAGTAAACATAATAAACAATAGACAACAATTAGACAAGATACATACTTAAAATTATAATTATTAACTTAATTGTTGTTGGTTCAGTTCAAGCAGCGTTACGATTACAACATTTATAAACGTCAACGATTGTGATTATAATATTGATAATGATGCTGTATAGGTTAGATCATTGAGAAACCTCTATTAGTTACTGATCACTAAGGGATCTTTATGAAAATACTGCTACTTCTTTATCGACTTGGCTTGTCATTATAATGGAACTTATCTTTATTGTCAATACTATATTAATGAAAGTTTTATTTCAAAGGACCACCAATGTTTTAAAACATATTTTGATGTGGTCCATAATTGTTTTTAAGACTTTCAAACCAAAAGCCCAATGTCCATATAAGCTTTATTTGATAGATATCTTTATACTTTGAACTTGTTTCTATACATTTGACGTCAGTTTTTCATTCGGATAGTTATTTGAGGCCTTATATACCCATTGAAAAATTGGCAAAATAATGGAAAAGAAAACGAACTTTGTAAATCCTATTTACACTTTAAATTCTGCGTCTTATTTTGTCAATTCCACATAAGATGTAAATATAAATGTAACTTTCACTATTTACATTTAAAAAATAGCAAAACTTTTTTAAAAATACGAAATGTAGATATAAAAGTTTATTACATTTTAACTCTATTCCAGCTTAATATTGTTTTCCCTTTGCTTTGACTAAAAGCTGCCTGGTAAAATCTATCGTAAAGTTTATCTGACAATAAATAAACATTTGAATAATCTGGCCACGCTGTCGTCTAAGTACGTAGTGTTGCCATATCTGCCTCAGAACAAATTGGAACGCTTACTTCTACATATTTGAGTTGAATAGTATGTAAGGGGTAAAGTAAAGTAATCATTGTGAAATGTTCATGGCATAAACGTTCTACAAAATGTGTGATATGTGTGTAGGTGTTGTTGCTTTGCCAAAATAACACTGGCTATAAACTATTTGCCAAAAGATTTGCAGGGGAACAAAAGTGAAAGACAGTAAACAAAAACAATATATGAACAATATATATTATTTGATAAGAATGTTGAAGGTGATTCGTAAAGCACTTTGAAATTGAGTCAAAAGAAATGAAAAACAAGAAGCTTCAACGTGAGTCAAATTATTAAAAGCATTTGTTGTTGTAAGTATATTTTATTGTTGTTGTTGCTGTTGTTGTTGTAGTACTTAGTTGGTGTTAATGCCGCTGATTACTGTGCACGGTAATCGCAAAATACACAAAATACACACACTGAGATACTGACGAAAATAGAATTTATGGAAACTAAAGAAATCAAAATGAAAGTAAAACTTAAAACGAAAAACAACAACAAAAAGAAAAGAAAACATTTATGTGTGCTACAAATTTTTGCAATTCGTTTTCTGATTTCTGTTCAAAAATTATTAGATAATAATTGTAATGAATTATAATATTTTCATTGGGGTTTTTTTTTTTTTTTTGCATTGCTTGCTTTAGCCAATTGATGAAGAGCCTTCAAAATGTCTCTGCAAATGTTTTACATTAAATATATATATATGTATGTATTTCCATGGTCGCATTAAAAGAGGGAGAGAAATACAGAGAGAAGAGAGGCCGAGAGAGTGGGGACAGGGCGAAAGGAGAGGACTACTCTCCCTGCTAGAGCTTGACAAAAACTATCGCTAAACTATCGATATGGCAAGACGAATATATTAATCACATTGATATCCATCAAAATAGTCATAGGCTCTTCTTTAGATTCTTAATATATAAAGTACATAAATATAGTACATATATAAATATTTTTGCTATAGCATATGAATTAAAATGGATCGGTGTAATATGCTATTTGATTTAGGGACTCGGTTTCTTTAATTTACTTCTTATTTACTTTCATTACTATTGCAATTTCATTAGTATAAATACTTTTCATTGGCAACTTTAAGATCCATTACAAATACTATCAATGTCTTATTTGGATAAACATTACTACTTGAATGTTGTAATCGATAGTCTCATCGATAGTTTGTGGAGCTCTAGCATATTGACCTACCTACGTAACGCTCCCCTCAATTTGCCCCCTCAATTTGAAAACAATCCCAATCCCCGCACTTACCTTGTCCACATTCTCGCGTGTCTTTGCCGATGTCTCCACATAAGGCACAGACCATTGTTGCGCCCTAAGTTGGCACTCGCTTAACGGCACCTTGCGTTTGTCATTCAGATCGCATTTGTTGCCCACCAGCAGGAACGGTATGCTCTCATCATTTTTCACTCGTAATATTTGTTCTCTACAAGAAAGTGAATGAAATGTTGTTGCTTAAATTAATAACAATTTATTGATAGAGATTGCAATTGTTTTTGCGCCCTAATGATAAAGTAATTAAAGTTAAGTCATTAAATTGACAGCTCTCGATTTCACAGAGCAAAAGATTTCAATCTCCTGTTTTTTTTCTCAAAAACTAAATATTTTTATTTAGAATTGTATATTTTGTAGTAGACATAACATAAAAATAAAATAAAGGGTATTTAGCTGAGAACACTCAAAAACACTAGTCAACAGACAAGGAGAAAGGCTATACTATACTATGTACTATATATACTATGTTTCAAGAGATGCCAGTCCCTAACTTACTCAGCGATCTAAGTGGAATCTCATGCTTGCAGTGTTAGAACCATTTGGGAATTCTAAGACAATCGAAAAAATCTACAAATAATGTTGTAAGCTAATGCATATTTTTACTGTTCCACAAAATGGTCCAATGGTTATTTTCTATACTTATAATACTTCTTTCCCTACAAGTTACTTTAAAACGCAAGAAATGAAAATGAATGAATTTAAAGAAGGAAAGCGTTCTTGACAGCAGGCACCTAAGTATGTACAGTGCCTACAGTACTCAATCAACACCTCTAACAGAAGTGAAAAGATAGAGAAAAGTAGGGTAAATAATTGCTCATGCTTTGATAGCGGCCTGCTTATCAAATTGTTTTGCGTGACTCACAACCTGTCAACACACTCGTCTCGGCCATAACATCAATATTAGACCAGTCAACTAACCAGTCAACCAGTCAACCACACCCAGACAAACTTTATAATTGTTGGAATACCCCTAACTACATATTATTCCACACCCGTATCCACCCGCATTCCTTTTCCTCTTCCTGATAATGATTTCAAGGTTCGTGTTTCCCTCCTGCCAACCTGAAAATGAGGCCATAAATGAGGGAACATAAAGGCCTAAAATGTTTAGGGTTGTTTTACGCCCTAAAACATGGACAACACCCACAGGCAACAGTTACAGCTAACACTGGTAGAGGGAATGAACAAGAACATGCCACAAAAGCTTTCGTTTTTTGATATACTCGTAGTAAACGCCCGGTTTCCATAGTTGCACATATGCTTATAAGAACATGCTGAAAAACTAGTCCATAAATCTATTTAATTCTTTATTATATACTAGGGGTTTGAAAATTTCATCTCAATATCTTGAACCGTTTGGCCTACAGCGTGATGATTCAGTGAATCTGTCAATTAGGACAAAGAGTTTTATATATATAGTTAGTGTTTAATAATAAACTATCTATAGGAATGACAAACTACGATAGTCTAATGGTTTAGATAAATATAAATTGTGCTTCTATTCATCTATCTTGTATCTAGACTGTGGCACAATCAGAAAACGGTTCTAAGTAAGTTGTTTTTAATTCAACAAATAATGCGACAGCTAATATTTGAAATAAAATGAAATTGTAAAGTTGAAAGCGTAAAGTTCTAAAACTAAACAAAAAAGATTTTGCAAATTTATGAAAAAGAAATCTTAAGAAAAAAGCATCTTTAAATCTCAAGATAGAAGAATTTTTAATGTTGATTTTCGTAATTTTTCTCAAAAGAACAAAAAGTTCTGTGGTTTTACACAATTTGTAAAAATTAGAATTGATTCCAAGCTACAATTAAAATAAATAAATACACATTTTGTTTAATTTATGTAAAATGTGCCATCAAATTGATGTAAATGAAGTAAAACTTCTATTTGGCTGACTAGTATTATCCAACTTGATTCTAAAACTATCAGATTTAGCTATATAGTACTATATGTGTTATATATAAAGTTGCTTTTAACTCTTATCTCATCTCATCTTTAAGCCACAAAACACACACATTATTAAAGTTAAGGCCGCAGTTTTGACTAATTAGTGAGTTGCACAGTGGTTTCAAAGTGTCACTTGAGTAGCAAGCAAGCTAAAGCTAAAGGGAATGTGTAGGTGGCAGGTGGTAGACGACACTTGAGTATAACAGGCAGCCACTTGACATACTCGAGGCGGCATGTTGCAATGTTGCATGTCACTGATGCAAATGGAGAAATGGCGACTCACCTGAATTCCTGGGTGGCCTGGAAGCTTTCATCGTCTGTTATTGAAAAGACACAGAGGAAACCTTCGCCGCTACGAAAATAATTATCTCTGATGGCTGCATAATCCTCCTGGCCGGCTGTGTCTAGTATATCTATTTGTACTTCCTCGCCATCGAGCACAACCTACAATAGAAGAAAACAAAACAAATTTCAATTGCAGCACAAATCGGAGAATAACCGAAAGAAGTTATCCTTAAAAAGCGAGAAGCAAACTAGATAAAAAACATCAAAATAAAAATACAGGGTAACAACAAATTGTTTGGAATTCGGCACAAAAATTATTTTAAGCTAAAAGAGCCAAACTCTTTACAGTCGTGTCTGGGTATAGTAAACAACCTATATAGTGAACACCTCGATAAAGTGAACACCAACATTTCTGTTGTCCTACTATAATTTATTTTAATGATCTCTTGAATTTACTTATATATAAACAAAGTGTACTTTGAGCAAAAGTTCTAACCTCGTTAGAGTGAAAAACATCAATACTGTAAAGTGTAAACATAGGCTTTGCAATAATTAGTTCATTATATCCAGACACGACTGTATTTCATTTTGCACATACTAGTGTTAGTTCAACAAGTTTCGTCACAAAATTGTTATTAGTCATTTTAAAAGTTTGCTTCCGTCACTAGCTGAAGTTTCGTAGTTTTTATTATTTGTATTTCATAAGAATACACAGATATGATTTGATTTTTCTGGACTTATTCCCATTCCTCCTGGATCAATTCAAGCTTTTGAATATCCCCAGAATCTACGTACATACAATATTTTTTGTCTTTACAGTTGAAAATTGAAAATGTTCGATTATCTCATTTATTTCTTCATTTAAAATTGTAATTATAAATTGTATGCTATTCATTTGTGACAGATTCCAAGATAATAGTATAAAATCAAAGTGGAACCGAAACGGGAACCAATATTTATTATGGTATTCCGACAAAGTATTAATCCGTAGTAAAGAGAATTTCTTTTGAAACTAGTACTCACCTTTTTCCTATAGCTATCGGCCTTGGTGGGCTCGTAATCCTCCACAAACTCATCGTACATAAATTGCAATGTGAGGGCCGATTTGCCAACGCCTCCGCTGCCCACCATGATGACCTTGTGCAGCGCCGGACCGGCTGTCGGTTTCTTGCTCATCTTGATTGTACGTGGAGAGGGATGAGGGATACTGGATACTGTCAATCTCTCGGCACTCTCTCACTTTCTTTCTAGTTCTTATTCTTATTCTTGTTCTCTTGGCTCGTTTGCTTTCTGTGGCAGCTTTTGGGAATTGTCAACGTTCAACTGCAAGCAAAGAGAAATGAAAAGGGTTGAAACATTTTTGGCTGGCTATTTTCGATTGGTCTTCCTGTTTTGGGCCATGGCTAAAATAGCAGGCGACAGTCAGGCTGACAGTTGTTGCTGCCGCCGCCGCCGCCGCTGCCTGACTCTTAAGTCATTCAACCGTTCAACAATTGAACCATATATGGCTCGAACTCAGGCCCCAGTCTCAGTCACAGTCACCGTCTGAATCTTTCAGTCGCCCTACCGGGTCTGTAGACACATATGTCGGGCTATTGACTTGTCCCGCTGCGTTGTGTTTCATAACTAGACACACATGTGCCTTTAATAAAGTACAATGCACTATGCTACTTGCCTATAATGAACGGCAGACTCTGTTTAAGACTTATGTTATGGGCAGGCAGTGATGCCAGCTACTTGCGATAAAAAACAGGACAGCAGAACAGGCAAACAGAAAACAACAGGAAACGATTAAAAAAGTTAGCCCAAGCAGATTTCAAATAGGACGTATAGTTGTATATTAAAAGTAGTGCCTTTTAAGTAGTAAATATTATAATTCCAAAACTATTAATATTGTGGCTTTTCGAACCTCGAGCCAGCTTAACATCTAAATATAAATATTTATATTATTATTCGTCATACTATTGGGCATAATTCGGACCCATTTTTAATTAAGACGCTTTTTCGAAAGTTCAAAACAGGACAGATCTATTCGAAAATAAGGCTCAAATATCAACACTTTTGGCAGAGTTAAAAGCCGGTCCTAACCCAAACCTTGTAAAAAACGCAAAGGAAAAAACTACACCATATTTGATGCTTTTATTCACTGTAAAATTGCCCAATTATTTAAAGCTTTGATTAAAAATTGATGAAATAATCAAACGTATTAAGTTAAATTCTTTAAATTAATAAAAAGAACATTTTATCGGCTTTACAAATACAGGAAAATTAAAAAAAAAGAAATAATATTTGCAATGTTAAGAATATAGGTTTTGGTGTCCTCCTTGGTTACTTTATATATATGTACGTTCACCATATGATTATTCTTATATTATGCATATGCCATAGTTCTCAAATGTTTGCTCATTTCACACAAACGCATTCAATATGACTTCATTTACACCTTCCTGTTCTCCATGGTCACTTCATTTAGATATACATGACAGCTTATTGCTCAAATGTTCAAATATCTGAGTTGTCAAATGCAGTTTTTACCTGCAAAATGTGTGCATACAAAAAACGGATCAATTCACACCTTCGTGTCCTCCATGGTCACTTTATCTGAATTGTATAATAGTATATATATATATATATATATAATCTCTAATTATCTTGTGGAACAACGAAATTGTAATTTTATAATTTCACCGAATATCTCAAAGTATTGAAATATTTATTTGTCAACTTTTTTTTAACGAATGAATGAATTATTTAGAAGTGCTCGTCTTTAACGGCTTTTGAAGTTATTAATTAGTTAACTAAAGTATTTCTTAAATAAGTTCATCTACTTCTCTCTTATTGTTAGTGTTTGTTGTATTTTCGAGTGTTATTAAGTAATCGATATCCTCCATTGTCACTTAATATATTGACGATAGCTTTGGCTCATATATGAGATATGAGAAAATCCATTATAGGGTGTGTAGATGGTGGTTAGTGCAAAATATGAACACATAGATTGTAAGTACTTGTTGTTGTTATTGCTCATTTGGCTTATGTTATAACAACAGTTAACTGACTGCTGCTTATTGTTGTTTTTTCTTCTTGTTGTTGTTGTAATTGTTGTTAGTGCATAAAAAGCTTTGCTTTTTTTTTTTTTTTTTGCTTTGTCCATTTTTGCGCGCAAATCGACAAATGAAGCATAAAAAAAGGTTGAATGAACTTTTTACACACGGCAAATAGCAACGAGCAAAATAAAAGAGGGGAAAAAAAACAACAGCAACAACAATAAAAAAAAAAAGAAAAATACATACGGGCAGCATAATGCAGAGTTGGCCAAAATGACGCTTGTTGTTGTTGTTTGCTGTTGTTGTTGTTGCTGTTTGCAGCCGCCATTCGCAATTAGCCTTTTGTGACCGACGCGTCGTCGTCATCGATTGCAATAAATTAAGGCGTGAAATTACGTATTGAGAGACGCATTGGCATGGAAGCAACAAAAACAAGGTGACACACACACACTTACCTAGATAGAAGTGTAGACATGGACACGTGGCTAGTTGGATTCTTGCCAATTCTGCAACCGATCAAAATTTGTTATTACAAAACCCAGAAGCAATCAGTTTGAGCAGAAACTAATAATTACACAGATTCGTCATTATCATCATCATCTTCATCATCATCATCATCATGATGAATGCTCATTTGTTATGCATAATTTACAATAATTCAATTAATCGCAGTAAAATAAATAAAAGCTTAGACGTTCTATGGACTATCCCAGCATCTTGCTGTCTATTTGTTATTCCATTCTATTTAATAGTTTATTGTTTTTAAATTTGACTTGTGGCTTTTACTGCGATGTCTTCTCAAGAAAGATTTACATCCCATTTCATAAAGAGAGAGATATAGAGATTAAAAGATCTAGAGACAGGTTAAGTTCGAACTGTCAATAACTATTTTAAAGATAAAGCCTCAATCTTTGGTTCCCATCAACTTTATAGCTATCCAGACAATTACAACTATCACATAATAAGCATATCAAAATTATGTGAGTCTGGAAATATAAAAGTACTTAGTAACTAGAACTAACGCCATCTAGAGTGTTAGTTTTAGTTATTATTTATTTCACCTTTTCAGAGACTTTTTAGTTACGAATAATACTTGAAACATGTCATCATTATTGGGTACAAGATTTGACAAATTGTTCACTTTTTCTGCATACTGAGGTGATTCATAGTTGGACACAAATCTCTCAATAGTAATCACAGCATATATGTAGTATACGACCATCAATAGATACCCTATATTTACATTCGAGTGTGGTGAATGATATGAGAGAAGCTTGCATAAGTATTTAACCAGCAAAGTGACTTTTGTTTTGGCACAAAAATAAGAATAAAGAATAGGAAAAGGTTACGATTGAGCATGCTCAACTGTAGTAGACCTTGTACCTGTCGGAATAGTTGAAAGTTGTATGACAGAGTAACAAATTGATGCTTGAATAGCTTTTAATTAAAGATGAACTTTTAAGAACAGATCCGAACTAAAGTATCAAGTATTTAGATGTGCCAAAACTTAAGGCGATAGCTTTAAGCCTGCTCTTTATCGTTTTGAATCTCGATATAGAGAAACTTACGTACCATATTTGGTGTGTCTCTTATAATCTCTAATAGTCTCAGTTACATGGCCATTTGTTAAGTTGATAAACTTATAGAATCGTAGTACTTTTCTAAATACAGGGTCTAATAAACAACCACAATATAAAAATGAGAAGCCAAGAGTGTTGCAGTATTGGTAACCACAGCTGACCCAGAAATACATACTACTTACATTAGATACAATGATAAATGCAACAATGTAACGCAACGCTTGAAGCAAGTGAACTTGAATTGTTTGTTGTTGCCCCATAAGATGAGTATCGTCGTTGTTTCCCAACGGAATTAAAAACAAAAAGCAGCAGCTGTCAAATAAAATAACATGCGCAACAAGTCCAACAACAACAACAGCAACGAGAGCAACAACAACAACAACAACTAGAAGAAACACAACTCGTTGAGTGCCACGCGGCGTATGAGTAATCGCGGCAAACGAGCGCGTCAATCAATAGACTCGAAACAAAAACAAAAACACAAAACAAAAGAAACTTGGCTAAAAAAACTCCCACGCCCAACTGAGCCAACTCCCAATTGAATTAAGAGTCATACCAACAACAAAAACAACAGCAGTAGCAACAACAACAACATCGTGTCGAAAGAATCTACAGCTTCATCAAGTAGAAGCAAAAATACTCTAACGAAATAGAAATAAATTGATGGCATAACAACTCGTTCAACAAACAGATCCAACAGATTCTCAAGTTAAACAAATAAACAGGTCTAAAGTACATTAATAATATACCTAATGATATTACAATAAGCACTTTCTTGGCTACAAACAATTGTTTCCTAAATAACTTTTGCCTTTCTTCTGAGATTGTGATGAAATGTTAGAGGACAAATCCATAAGATATAGTATAATATGTACTCTTGACAATCAATGTTATACTAAATATAAGTAATAATTTTAAAAATGATTTATAGAGTTATTTGGTATTTGGTATGTTTACCAACCAAATTTAAACTCTATCTTTGCATTTATACACCCAGGGATAACTTGATTCAAGAATGTGTGCATATAAATACCTAACAAGATCAAAAAAGGTGTGAATATACTATATAGTTGTGATTTTTCATATACAATGAGACGGTCACAATGAGAATGACAAGAAAGCTTTACCAGCTATAAATGATATCTGATGACTGGAATATAGATTTAGTCTTTACTCTAAAGAGCGCAGTTAAAGTTAGATCGATCTATTTGGATCGATAATATATAAATAATATAAATATAATATATAAAGCAATCTTCTTTTATATAAAATAGTCATAGCTCCAGAAAAACTGGCCGCTAAGATGGGTAACTATGTAGAAAACAACTCAATTTGGATCGATCATATATATATGTAAAACAATCCTATTTTATATAAAATATTTATAACCCAAAGCTGAGTTGGGTAACTATATAGAAAACAACTCTATTTTCAAGTGATTGATATGCCATGATAGTTTCCATTATCTCTATATATAACTACAACAACATAAATACAAGCAACAGCAATCAACTACAACAAAAAGGTAATATTTGTAGCCAAGATTGCACGTTACTCATACGCAACGTGAAGCGACAGCAAAATGAATTGAAAAGTTGCAGCTAAACACTAAACACAAGGCGCCGGCAAACTCATTGACTCACACACAACGCACACACACACACACACAACCCCTTAAAACACACAACACAACGCAACACACACACATACTATACACACATATATATATATATATATATATACACTCATATATTCGCAGTTCAAATGCAATTACCAACTAATGAAATCAATTTTTGATTATCTTTTCTTCGCACAACGATATTTATTTATTGCTTTTCTATTCCTTTTGTTTTTCATTTTCATTTTTGTTGTTTTTTTCTGCCCACGATTTATAAGTATTAATTGGGGTAAGTGAATAATATTATTAAGATGTATTTTTTTTAATTGTTTGCTTTAGAATTTTGTGTATTTGACATTACCCTCCCAAATTGGCGCACAATTTTCTTAATTCTCTTTTCTTCATATTTATGCTAGCTCTTTTGTTAATTTCTACGACATTTTTTTATGTTTTTGTTATTATTATACCCTGTACATTTATAAAAAGTTGGCAAACACAGAGTGTTTAGTTGTGGACAGTATCAAGTTTTTAGAATATAATTGATATTGAACAAAACTTTAATAAATTATTATGAAATGTTTAAAGATTCATTAAATATACAAATATAAAGCTATCGAAATGACATATATATATATGTAAGTTATCTAGTATAACATTTGTATACCTCAAATACTCAAAAACTTTCTGTAAATTGTTATAATCAACAGCCAAAGAGGCTAAAGAGGTTAAACAGGGTATATCGTAGTCGAGTTTCGTTCTCTACGCTTTGTTTTTTATATTGGCATTTTCAGCATTTGTGACGCACGAATTTGATTAACTTTAACTTTTTATAATACTTTGGAAATTGCTGATCATTAAACATCAGCTTTAGCTTTCTTTGTATAGGTCAAGACCATAAACTATTATTTAAACAACTTTTTCATGCAAATTTAGCAGTTAAAAATTCCAAACAACTAAATACTCAATGATCATTTTCATAATTTTAAGTAAATTTTACTCTAAATCTAAAAAATAACATTGATTCAGCTTTTAACTGGAAAGATATGGATTCCAGAAGTTTCAATTAGAGATTAAAGAGATTAAAGGCCTAATTTTGATTTTCAAAATTCACAGAAACACTCCATTATTATTATCATAATTATAATGCTTAAAAAGTAAAGTGCACTTTTGAAATGTTTGACTCCGTTTCGCTGAAATTGAACTTTTATTGATGTTTATTTGGAACAGGGCCAAAGTTTTTGATTGCAGTTCCACAGTTCAAGGTCAGCTCGAAACAAAACAATGTACATTGTACATAAAGCATATTTTATTTTTGCTAACGTATTAACGTAGCAGATTCCCAGTTTTATAACATTTTAATAAGCATAATAAATAATTTCATAAACAACAACAATGACAGCAAAAAAAAAAAGAAAAATAAGAAAATGTGGCTTACATATTTTTATGACAGGCATTATTTTTAATGTTCACCGACAAAATAGAGAATAATCGAAAAACCGCGCTGCAAATTTGTTTGTGGGGGGCCAATTTTTCAAAAAACATACCAAAAATAACAGAAAAATCGAAAGAAAAGCCAAAAGCAATAACAACATTGAGATATACAAAACTACAGAGGTAATTTCTAAACAAAAGAAAATCCATTTTCCCCAATATTCTCGGTGTGTGCGTGTGTGTGTGTGTGTGTGTGTGTGTGTGTGTGTGTGTGTGTGTGTGCGTTCGCTTTTCATCATACGCAGAACAGAAGAAGAACACAACTGATTGTGAGCAGAACTCTATTTTTGCCATTTGTTTGTTTGCGGAAATTAATTTTTTCCGTACGCAGGAAAAGCTGTATAGCAGCTGATGACGTCATCGTGGCCTGCTGACAGACAGATAGACAAACAGACAGACAGACAGACAGACAGACAGTAGATTGTGTTCAAACTAATTCCTTACCCAAATTAACTAAAGGCGAGTACTTAAATATTAGCATCGTTTTTGGCAAGGCAAATTAAAGTGATTATGGGTTAGCTTAAAGTATCTCAAAGTAATATTATTATTAACTATACATATTATTTAAATGTTCTTAAGTTGATCGTACAATTGAGAAACATGAAAACATATCAGCTTAGTTACTTTTAAACTCAATATATACATATGTACATATCTTACAATTAAGTAGATTAAATAGTTTATCTTTCAAAGTCTCCACATTGATCGAACTAAGATTTCCTACATTCTTTTCAAACTTTGGAACAATTGTTGGATCAGTTAAATATTATTAAATACCCCCGTTTTAAAAAAATATATTTTTTAATAAACAAATTGTGTTTAGTGAATACTTTGAGTCTTTATTTCAAAATTGAAAGAATTGCATGAACATATTTAAGTACTTTTCAATCAAATTCTAACCTCGATGCTTCCAATGAAAAGAAACTGGATTTGTTAATCATCAATGGTCTCTAAATGTTATATCAATATTTATAATTCCATCGAATGGCGTAACAAATTCGAGTGCCAATTTGGAATTGCAATTTGAAAGCGAGGTGCCAATAAAACTAGTTCTGCGCCACATGCAACAAAACAACAAAAAAAGTGGAAAGAACTGGTTCAATATTTGTACTTATCATTAAGAAATAACGAAAGCCATTTTTAAAATCTTTGATTATCTCACATCTTTAAGTATTTACTATATCATAAAATGGAAGTAAATTGTACAACTTGAGTAGATTAAGGAGAAAACAGTCAGAAGTAATTATCTGTCACTCTGACGATTAAAACATTCAGAAAGAACTAGTAAAATTCTTCATTTATTAAAGTATTTAACAAGTTTCCCTATTGTTTGTTGTTTATTATTAAATTATAAATATTTCCAATACTGCTCAACTGTTAATTTGCACATATAAAATTCATCTTTTCTTTCTTTTTTAATAAATTTGGCTAGTTTAGTGTGAAGAAAGAGCATTCGAAATTCGTCATTGCTGTCCTTTCTTCACATTTATGGGGCCTACTTGTGTTTGCCATAATATTAGAAATCCAACTAACCAAATATCGACCCGACCAAATGATATTTATTTGCTTGAAATTGATTTTAAACAGATTTTGGCTAACCAAAAACCAAAGCCAAAAATGTAAGTACTAGTTTTTCTCAATGTTGTTGTAGTATTGGCTCTTGTTGTTGTTTTGACAATTTATGAAGTTTTCTTTTCGCAATTCTCTCAGCCCAATTGAATCTACAGACTATATTTATATTGGAATTGCTTGTGGGGTTTATATACATGTATTTTTTGCAGCTCAATTGAATGCTCGTTTTATTTATTACTCATAATTTCGAATGCTCAAAAGACGCGTGTGTAAATATTCCTTTTTAAGTTTGTTCAATTATATTTTCTTTACTTTTCTTTATTTATTTTTTTTGGGTGGTTGCATGGATGACGTCACTTACTATATACACTAACTGTGCGAGTTACTCGAGCGTATCAAATGTGGCTTGGAGTTTGGGAGTTGAAGTTGTTCAGAGCATGCAACCCTCAAGGGTCAGTTGAACGCGCTTCAAGAATAAGTTGTAAGTTGATGTTGATGCCACAAAGTGCAGTCAACTTTTAACACACACACAAACACAGTTGAGAACCTTTTTAGCCACATTTTCTGGTCTAGCCAAGAACAGTCTAACAGTTCTTCTACTTATACATATATATATATATATATATATATATGTATCGTCTTCTTCAACTTGAATTCGCCGCAAGTTGCGTGCTTATTTCGTAGCTAACCATAATATAGAGTTGAATTGATTGTTTTTCCATTCGGTTTGTTAGTTGCTAACTGTTAAATTATTGGCTTTTATTTTTAGTTCAGTTTCGTTTAGCTATCTGATGTTGTTGTTGTTGTTGCTGTTATTGTTATTGTTGTTGGCGATATTGCAACATGTGGTTGATTTTAACCTTGAGGCAATTCAAAGTTTAGTTACAGTTAAGTAATTCTATATGCAATCCAAAAGCGTAGCAATCGTCAATTAAGTTGATAATATTATTGATTTTAGAATCACAATCAGCAACGAATACAAAAGGCTCCAATAATATAAACAATAATAATATTATTTGTAACAGCACATTTAAGTTATTCTAAATGAATTAAGTACATATACTCTGATTAAGCAACTATAAAAATGTATATCTATATAAATAAAGATGTAGAAATATTGTGAACTCATAAGAGTTAAGTAACTTTTGTATATGTTTTAGTATCTTTTTCATAAATTATAAGTAACCTTATTTTTAGTAACGTTAGAAATAAAATGTAACAAAATGTATACATAAGTTATGAAATTTTAATGTCGAGTGTAAATACAGAATTTGCGATACTTTTGAACATTTTAGGAAACAAAAACGGCTTTTGGAATTAAACTACATTAGTGTACAGAAACAATTCACAAATCAAATTAGAATCAAAAATTATATTCAGCTTGAAAATCGGTTTAGTTTCGATAAAGTTATGCAACTTTAAAAGAGAATTTGTTTTCCTTCAGCATAAATTACAAAATAAATCTCAAAGTGTCTCTTTCTAAAATATAGCTTAATAAAATTGGAAAATTACTCTTGAGTTTTGTACACATTTTCCGACTTGGAGATGAGGTTTTAGAATTCGCATAACTTGAAAATGTTTAAGATGAAATAAATTGTACAAATAGTGCCTATTAATTAAGTGTCGGTTATATTGTGTGAGCCACTGTTGCTGTTGTTTCCTACAATCTGTCAAATGGTTGCAACTTGCAAAAATGGCAAGTGTACAATTTGATTTGGGGCACAATAACAGCATTTTGTCACTTACTACATGCCACGCCTCCAAAAAAGTACAACGCTCAACCAGACAACATAAAAGCATTTCAAATTTCCTTTTTTTTTTTAGCTTTAAACGTTTTCCTTTTGTTTCTCTTTTCTTCGTGTTTTTATTGTTTTTACACCGTTTTCTCTGTGTCTTTGTGTCTTTGGGGTCTATTTGCAATTGAGGCTGTTTTTCTCAACGAAGTCGCGGCGTCGTTGCTTTGGAGTTGCATTTTATTTTGCTGCGCCATTTACACTCTTTGCACCACCAACAGCAACAACAATAGTAGGAAAAACAACAACAACAACACACGCCAAGAAGCGGGAAGAAGAAGCACGACTTTTTCTTAACTTCCGCCATGATTAAGTTCAATAAACCGCATTATGTTGATATAGGGGTAGCCAAAGAGCAGCCTCTTCTATATACAATACTATATATGTATGTAGGTGGAAGACAAGGGAATGTGGATCCATTAACATTTTAAATGCAATGCAACGACACACACACACACACACACACACACACACACACACACACACACATTCTTATGAATGTTTATTTAGTCAAGCTCAGTTATTCTTTATACGCACACACCTTCACATAGTAGGATATGCGATCATATGTACATACATACATATACTTATTTCTCTGCAATCTTTGAGAATTCTTGTATGCCTAATAATTGAACCGGTTCAAGATTGGTTCAGTGTCATAAACATAAAGATATTTGAGTTATGCAGCAAGAACATTTTAAAGTTTCATTTGAAAAGTTCCAGTATACATAAAAACTAATATATCGCAGATGTTAAAAGTCTAGAAAAGAGTTTTACAAAAAAAAGTTCAACATTAATTTAGTGTTAGTTGCATTTGCTAAATTCTTTTAGGATTTCAAATAAATTGCATATTAAATTAAATAATGAATTAAATAACGAAAGCTTAGACTTAATAATTTGGTACAAAACTAAAAAAAACAGAAGATCTAACTTAAAGATCGGTTCAGTTACAACCCTAACTGAATTTAAAGAGTAGTTTTGAAATGACAAAAGAAACATAAAGGATAAATCATAACTGAAATCTTACAAAGGTGCTCTCAACTCTCATTGTCAGAGGTCAAAGTCCTTTTAAATTCTTTGCAAAAGAACTTATTGTTAGTTGCAGTTTTGCCTTTTGCCAGTTGTCGTCGACATTTGTAACTCTTGGCTTTCAGTTATGTTCTGTGTGAATCTAAACACATTCTCTAGAAGAGTATGGACAAAAATGCATTCATTAGTTAAATGCGAAATGCGAAAAGATGAAACAAGCAACTAACTGCATGTTGTGTCTGATTATGAGAGTGCAGAATGTCATTCTGCCGTCCGTCTGTCATTCATTAGTGACATTTTGACACGCCCACCTGTTGATCATCTTTATGAGGGGAACACTTCCCTAACTGTCTCCAAGTTTTTCTTGTCTTTTAGATTAGAATGTTTTTTGTTTTTCCCCAGGCTAATGTTGAGAACCTTTGTATAGATGAATCTTTTGGCAAACAATTCATAAATATTAGGATCGGAAAGTTTAACTTCTTACATTAGATGGAAAATTTTATAATTTCGGTCCCATATAGTACTTATTAAATCGATGTCGATCAATTTACTCACTTAAAATTGTATGACTTTTAAGGAATAACTATCAAATTTTGTTATAAATATACTATGCACAAAACTGGAATCAATCTTGACGAGGACAAGAAGGAATTGAGGACATGTATTTAACATGGTCAATGCCAGTTTGACCCAGCTAACAAAAAGTAGCTACCTATGTATAAACGAGAAGTTTCTCGTTTCGATTTTGTATTATTTCTACTGTATTTTCAGCTCTTTTGAATTCCCCGACAAGTTTGACCTATAGACGACGTTAGACATTTTTAAACTGGTTAAACAGCAAATTCTTTTTTATTTATTTTTTTAAATAATTCTTTCACACTTTTTACCCTTTCATTAGAGTACAATCATTTTGTCATGCAACGTGTAGCGCTTTAAAGAACTATACTATTATATTATCGGATTGCAAGGACATATGAAACACCGGTCTCCAAAAATTTAGTTTAAATCGGACAAATATTTGATATGGCTGCCAAATATACGATCAATTGGAAATGGAATTTTCGTTTCAAAATCTTTATGGTATTTCAAAGTATTTACAAATACAGAAAAGAATAAACTAATAAATAATTATATTAAAATAAATAGAAATAATACATTAGAAACAAGAAAATCTGTGGATAGTAATTATTATCTTTTTTTTATTACTTAAGCATTTGAAAATCTAGTCAACATGCAGTTAGTTGCTAGTAGTGACTAGCGTAATAAGTTATAAGTAATCTCTACACTTTTATCACTTGGACACAGATAAATAAATAAAGTAGTAATAAAATCACTTTTCTTGGAAAGTAACTTGTTTTTTTTTATATTAAAACCTTTTTTAAATAATCTACACCATACTGCAAGAGTATCAAGTCTTCATACTGAAGATATTCATTCTTTCTAGTTTTTCTACGCTGTTTTTTTTTTTTTTTGCATTCCATTTGCCACATTCACCCTCATACACACACATTTGGAGGCACATTTGACACTGCGAAGAACAAGAACTACTAGAAGAATTTAAGAGAACCAAAAGATCAACATGAAAATGTTTCTCGCTTTGCTTACTACTTTTTTTTTTCTTCTTTGCGTTTTGCTAACTGTTAAATTTTTACCATTTTTTCTGTTTTTTTTTTTCTGTGCACTCAGTTGTGACAAAACAAACGTTTTTTTTTTTTTAAATAAAAGAAAAGATGAAGAAGACAACAAAAAGAAAAGAAAGAGTGAGTAAGAGGGGGAAGGCTAACAAAAGCTAGTAAAGTTGTTGAATGCGCGTGACTCACGGCAAATATTTCTATCTATTTTTTTGTTTTTTTACGGCGAATTCGTGCTGCCAGCTGCGCAGTCGCGTGCTCTGATGCGCAGCGTTTCGACGCAAGCAGCGCGGCGACTTTCAATGTCAAGTGGCAGCCCAAAAGCCACAACAACAACAACAACAACAGCAACAACAACAGCGAAAACAATGCACAGTTTATGCTAAACATCTTTTTGAAGCTTTGAACTTCAATTCATAATAGGTAAGTTGTTGCCTTTGTCTTACTAGACCCTGTACTACAAAGCAGCAACGGGTCTATTAGTTATAAAAATGGTAAACTTATGTAACTGTTTGAAAAAGATCAAAATTTACACATTTTATATTTCTAAAATATTTTTTTTTTTTGTGATGTAAATTCATTGTTTTTTTACATCATTAATTTTTATATTATTATAGTTAGTTCCAGCTCAAATAAGATATACGAAGATCCATCGGGTTTAAATATTTTTAAAAATAAAGAATAAACAAATAGATAAATTTGTGGATAAAGCTCATTCGGAGGCTATAAGAGCTGGACACACCAGAGTTAATATTTAAGTTCCTTAATCCTTAAGTACCTCAAGCCGATCAAAATTATTTTGAAAAATAATAAGAATAATTGCTTGCTTTTTGTTACTAAACGAAATATGAAACACTAAGATCCTTTGGTTCTAACTCTTTAAAAAATAAAAAATAATCAAATATTTAAATTTTTCGATAAAGCCAACGCAGAGATTTTAAGAGCTAGACACACCAAACTTAAGTAGTATGTAAGTTTCTGAACCATATATCCTGAGCCAAACAAATTAATTTTCCAATAAAAATCTAAGAAAAAACCAATACCAAGAAAAAGGTTTAAAATAGCCTTGAGTTTGTCAAACGATAGATATGCTCTACAAATATAAAAAACCAAAGTACAGGGTCTCTCACAGTCCGGCTCGCTTGACTATGCTTGTTCAAACTGCTTCACACTTCGCATATGTACATACGACATTTGCTCATCTTTTGCATCATTGACGCTATTTTTAGAGACACCTTTTGGGATGGGATGAAAACTGGTTTCCGTTGAATGTCACCCAACTTTCTACGCACATGTTTGTTTTTTGTTGGCCAAGTTCAAGGCAAGTTTAGGCCTAAAAATGAGCCCCCAGCAAGTGGAATTTTGCCCTAAAGATAATACCAAATTCACACCAACAGCCAAAGCGTGGGAAGCGTTGCCAGACTAACAACAAGTGGCGGAAACTTTTATTAAAAGCTAGTCACAAGTTAAAAGAGCGAGACAGCAAGAGAGAGAGAGAGAGAGAGAGAGAGAAAGAAAAGCTGTGAGAGCTCAAGATCTCTCTGAAAGATAAGCTGAAATATACGTGCCAAATACAAGCAAAGATTATGCATGTATGTAAGTACATATATTTTATTACAATACACTTTCTGAACATGATCTAAAGCGCAATTTGATGGTAACTTTTGGTTCTGAGCAAACCCAAAACTCTATTTAGGCCATATCTTATGGGTATATATTGTAACAAGCAAAAAGACAAAGCTTTTAATTACAAAGTGGTCACTATACCGATACTTGATCTATTTATTACTAACTTAAAAAATATATGCTATTTTAGATTACAATTATTTTTGACAAACTTTTTTAGCACACAATCTGCGAGAGTATTTAATTCTGGACTATGAAAGATAACTTTTATTATATCTCAGTTTGTGCTAGAATCGTGATCCACAAATGAAAGTCCGAGTTGTTGGTTGCATTTCTATATCAGCTGAAAAACAACTGGGAGATATCATTAAAAAGCAAATAGTATTAGTCTTAACTTTTAACTGCTTTCCAGCAACAAAATGCGACAAGCATTAATGAGTTTATTTTATTTTTTTCGACGCTCTTTAGACAGTTATACGTTCAGGAAACAATCAAACTGTTGTTCACTTTAAAGTTAACTGGGTTTCTATTCATTTTGATTTTTTTTTATAGGGTCGACGCTGTCAGGTTGATGTTCAGAAAGTACAATGAGGAAGACGATGTCAAGAAATTGGCACAAATCGCAGCTTGATGGCTATAAATTAGGCTAATGCTGGTTCGGCGCACACTAAAATGGCTTGAAAGATGCCTCGACACAGAGAGAGAGAGAGACAGAGAAAGAGAGAGAGAGAAGACTTTTGGAATCATTTGACAAAGAGACAAGCACAACGATAAAGTGTAGCTTACTTAAAAAAATGGCGAAAAAACGGCGAAAAAAGAATACAAAAGTAACATGAAAATTGTGTCATCATCATTATTATAAAAAATAATCATTATAATTATCATTATTGTTGATTTTAGCATTCACATTCATTTTCACGTCATTGCGAACGAGAGCGAAAGAGAGACACACAATAGATGCGAAATATTTAAATTTGCAATTGCTGTTGTTGTTATTGTTAACTCTAGAATACAAGTTAGGAACCTGAACATTGGCCCAAAAAATAATGGGACAACAAATTATCGCTTATCACGAGACCTGAAATGGAACCTCATCTCAATAAAAACATAATCAGAAGAAGCATAAAGCGAAACAAATGCGAAGAAAGTGGAAAAGGAAAAATCAATAAATTCCATCTCCAAACGCATTAATTTTTGGCACAGTTTTTTATATATATTTTTTTCTATTAGCAGAATCATGTTTAAACAGAAAGGTTGCACGACTTGAAGATTCGCCGTATAGCTTAGTTCAACAGATCAGTAATCCATCAGATAATCAACTTCGTTCATAAATTTCAATCAATCATGTATTGATTTTTAATTCGAAATCGAAATAAAATTTAAAAGCAAATCGTGCACGTAATGATGAATTAATAATAATAAATAGTCGAAAGTTAAAGACAACTTATTATTATTTCCAATACAAAAATTGTAACTTAAAATTTTAAACGTAAAATTCTTAGCTATGGATTAAAATTTTTTAATAGTTAATTTTTTGTGAGTATTGTAAAGATGATATTAGAAACATATCATTGTTTCTCCAAAATCTACTTCAATTTCAGAAATATTTCCTAATTTCTCCAACTAGTCCAGTAATGCAATGTCTGGACTAGGCAAATACTATATGTAGGTTCATTTTGAAAATGACTGACAATTACAAACACTTATCAATTTGATAGTTTGGGTACTGACATTCCTTAGATAAGGACACTGAACTGAACTTGAACTTGCTTATACATATGTGCATGTGTTTGAGGGTGGTTTGTCAAACTGATAAGAATTGTCATTATATCATTATCATACGACGGGTCTGATCATTTTATAATTGTTGGTCTACTTAAAATAATTAAATATATTTATATACGCAACATTTTTCTCAATTTTATACATTTTGTGCATTCGGAAACAAAAAAAGTTCCGGGTAAAAACACAATATATGCGATAAAAGAAATATGTCACAAATAAAACAGAGATTCATTGGGGGCCCCCAAAGATCTAAAGAGCTAAGCTGATAATCGAGAGTTTGCATTGAACAAAGAGTTAGAGCTAGAGCGGCTGAGCTTACGAGCGAGAGTATAAAAATGTGAATATATGGAATGCAAAAGTGTTGCCATTTTAGCTATTTAATAGTTAGATTTAGCGAATTTTGTTATTTTAAAAGCTAAATTTTTTTTTTTTAGAAAATATCCAAAAATCTGGCTATTGCCTATTGTAAAAAATAAAATATTTAAGAAAATTAATACATTCTCCGCAGACCTGCATATAGTATACATAAATACATCAAAAAGTGAATAGAAAAATAGCTTGAGACAGATAGAAAAGAACTTTTTAAGCTGAAAATACAAATATTTGTTGCATAACTTGTAATTATTTTTTGTCAAGATACTATTTATAATTAATTTAGGTACATATGTGAGAGACGAAGAAATTGTGCCAGCACTGGTTATAAGTTTAATTAATCAAAAACTATTAGCATTAACTTTAACAGAACTAATACATTAGCTTTATAGCTAGTTCTAGATGGTTTTCATTAAAAAAATGTAACTACTTTGGCCCTATTATGGGCAACACTGGAATGCGCAAAGTTAGAGAATGAGTCAACTTTACACAGCGCGCAAAATTGGAATGCGGGTGATGAAAACAACGAACGATGATGAACGAGGGGCGACAAACTAAGTAAGTACAAAGGACAGACGACAGAGGGCGGACTGCAGTGCATAAAGAGAGCTACGCATGCATGTATGTGTGTGTGTGTGACTGTGTGTGGAATAAGGTCAAGCGGGGTGCGGCAAATGTTTTCGCTGATAGCGTTGATAAAAAATAAAGGCCGCAACAGTTTTGAATGGCAAAATGCAGAGCAGAGGCGTTGCCAGTGACAGTGAGACTGCAACAACAATAACAATAACATTCAGCAAACAATGTAAATTATACATATGTATGTATCTCTGCACAAAGAATGGCAAACAGCAGCACACAGTAAAATTTTTGTTTTATTTTTTTCTCTTTTAATTTAAATAATAAAGAAACCGGAGTAGAAATTTCACTTTTGCTATGCGCCATGCGGCGACCGTTATACATCAGCAGCAGCAGCAACAACAAATAAATACACACACACAAACATGCATACTTTGGGCTTGGTTTTTTTGCCTTTTGCTTTGCACACAGACAGACTAGGCCGCACTTTCTTTGAAACTGACGCTGACGCCGACGTTGCTGCTGCTGCCAACTGAGATCGTTAGCCTTTTGGCGGCTTTTGCAAATTTTTGTTTATTCAGATTTAACAGCAAAAATACACTGACAGGACGCAGCTTGCAATTAATCAATTAATTCAACTGCCTACCACCATTAACTTACACGCACACACACACACCAACAAACATTGACATACACGCACGCACACCACATAACAAAAAAAAAACCTATAAACCAAATTGAGCGCAAAGTTTGTGCCGTTTTTTGGCGTATTTTCATCTAAACGATGACGCGTTCGCAAAAAATAACATTAAAAAAAAACCACAGCAAAACGAAACAAAGAGAAATTGCACGCGCAATTACAATATGCAGAACACACATTTTGCACATCAATGATAAATAACACACAAAAAAGGAGTCAACAGCGACACAATAACAACCAACAAAAAAAAAAAGATGGATTAAAAGAAATCTCACTTATATGTGTGCAGAGACAAAATGCAATCACTTTGTAGGCGCTTTTTGCTCTATGTATACTTGTCTTTAATATTGTGTTGTTTATCGCAGCTTACATATGAATCTTGTTTGCAGCGCGTCTTTTGCTATAAAATAGTTTTTAATTTTTGTCGAACGCCTCGAAACTGATATATGGGTAACTCCGATGCGCACAAAAACCGAAAATGAACTGACTAGGGTTGTTAAAAAATATATTCACATATCGATATATCGATAGATATTGTTCGTTATGATATATTTTTACACGATTCTTTTCTGCCGATAGTATCGCTATCGATTGCGCCGGCTGGCTCAACGACTCTCAGGGTAGTGTCCCATCCCTGTCCCGCAGTCCGCACAATTGAATAAGACATCGATACATGTCGACTCGGAGCTTTAACAACAAACGTAAGTAAACAAACAAAATATCAACAAAAATAAACACTGATCCCCTTTTCTCCAAGCAAGATCCTGGCTCTGGAGCCAGGTGTACCCACCCTGCCCGAGATTACCACCTTGCGTCATCATGTACATACGATTAACAATCATCCTTAACTTCTAATAGTAAACATGGCATCATGATGTAAACAAAGAAACACAGAAGGGGCAATATAAGGTAAGTATTATACTTCCTCCAAATAAATGTTTCTTATTATGTGTTTCTTTCAGGCAATACAAATTCATTCGTTAAATATTAAATATTTAAATTTTGCTGGGTCTGCAACATAATCTCTTTTATAGGGGTTTGATTCAGAGCCCGTAGAAGAAGCTGGTGATGATGGGGATAAATTCATTGTCAAAAGGAGTGATGAGGAGCAATCGGTCAATGCGCCTCGAAATTTAGATAGATCAAAACTGACTGAGGAATCTGTGGCATCTGCCTTCTCGCTCTACACCGTTTCAGCACAAGTCTTGACTTTCTCTCTATTGCACAGTTGATCGATATCTTTGCTATTGAAATATATCGATTACGCCAATAATTATAAGGTGACAGCCCCCTAACAAACGATAAAAGCTATCGATACATTACAATTGGATAGGATGGATACAAAACTGAGCTGTTAGACCGATAGAACGATTAAACTGAATCCTTTAATTGAACTAAAATAAAAAGCTCTAGTAGCATCTGCAGCAAAACTAATCGATTATGCTATCAAATGTGTCGCATCAAGCTCGATTTAATAAAGGGGATTATTTTAATTTGATGCTCGTAACCCTTCTAGAGACGAAGTTCTTGTAAATAAATACAAACAAATTAAAATTTGTTGTTTTGGCGACCTTTTTAATTGTTAAATAATTGTTTTTAGCAGTTGTCGATATATTTCGACTTCCGTCGGCAATATATCAAAATAAACACCTAGACCTCGAGCCAGCTAAAAACAATTATTTATTACAAACAACTCTAAAAAGATCGTGAAAATTCTACCTTTTTTTTGTTATTTGTTTTAACTCGTAAATAGTTATTAAGTAGTAATATTTATGTTGTTATTAAAACCTAATGAATTTATATTTATAATTTTAAAATCGGCAAATTAATATATTTTTCATAGCTTACAATTTCCGCTTACACAGATTGCGTAAAAATAAAAAGTAATTTAACAGAAAGCGAAACAAAAACGACATAACTAAAAACATAATATTTAAATTGATAATATTATTAATACATTTTTAAAGTTGAGCACATTTTTACTCGAGCATTGGGCGATATAAAACCATTATATATTCAATAATATTTTTTGTATAGTTTAATGATTAAAAAATATATTGAAGAAATAATGTTTGCGTTTATAAAAATCAAATTAGCTCCAGTCCAAAATCAGATAGTTTTCAAACATATTTACATACATACATGGGGCTAATTGCGTTTCAAATAAATAAACAACTGGAGAATATAAACCCGGGGAATCCACATATTATTTTCGATACAAAATAATGGGATAGACTTTCCCGGAAGCATACGGTTTTTCTTGATCTTTGGACTTCAGTAAGGAACTTTTACTGAATCTCCTCACAATGAAACCAGAAGACTTTAGTTTTGTTTCTTTTATTTTAAAATTACAATCTTCTTGCTCGCTGGTTGCTCTTGTTTGTATGTATGTATGATTTTGTGTGTATGTGTGTGTGTCGTTTCTTAAAGTTTAGGTTTAAAGTGTGGATAGAAAATATAAAAATTGAAGGATGTTCACTTTTGTTAGGTATATCAGTATATTTAGCTAATAAATATTTAATCTTTAAACTTATTTTAGGCAATTTACTGCAAAGTACTTGCAAAGCCTTTCTTCGAATGTTTGTATTTTTTTTCTTTATTTCTTTTACTGCGATTCTGAAAAAGTTGTTTTTTTTGTGTTTATAGAAAAGAGTGATTTCTTTTCGTTAAACGTTTTTAGACAAAAAAAAAAAAAGAATTAATAGTAATTGGTAGCGTAAAATAAGATTATCAAAGAAATGTATGTGTGATTCTTGTATGTGAGGGTGTGTGTGTGGGGATGTGTATTTGTATTTGTTTTTAAACCACCTCTATGTATCCGATTTCCAGAGCTTTATGGTCTTGTCATTCTCCAGCGCAGCAGAGGCAATAATGTTTTCCGTGGGATGGCAGGCAGTGCATAGGACCGTGTCGGTATGTCCCTGCAATTTTTGTACTACCTCTTTGCTTTGCAGATTCCAAATATACACCATATTGTCCTCACTGCCACTGACGATCCACTGGACCACAGAAATCATTAACAAATGCTTACAGTTGTATTTAAATTAAATTTTTATACTTACCTTGCCGCCAGTAACAGAGAAATTCGCAAATATGCAAAATTTCTCATTCTTGTGGCCTGAGTAGGTCTTCAGGCATTTACCCTTGGAGTAATCCCAGAGTTTTAGTGTATTATCCAGAGTGGCGGCCAATATATACTTGCCGTTTGGAGAGAATTTGACAAAGCTAACTGGCGGATTGTCATCATCGATCAGCGTCTTCAGGCACTGTCCACTAGCCGTATCCCAGATGCGACAAAGTCCATCATAGCTGGAGCTAACAATTAATGAACCATCACGATTGAAATGTACCGCCGACACGGGATCAGAATGAGCGGGCAGAGTTTTCAGGCATTTGCCTGTGCGTACATCCCAAATGCGTACGCTCTCGTCAAAGCTGCCCGAGACAATCAAATTGGATTGCGGATTGAAATTACAACAGAACACATAGTTGCTGTGACCTTTTAACGTTTTCAGGCTCTTGCCGGTGCTCAACTCCCAGACCTTGAGAGTTTTGTCATCGCTGCCACTGACCAGAAGACGTGAATCCGATGACCAGGCCACATCGCTAATGCCCAGCTTATGGCCGGATATGGTTTTCTCAAATTTACCATCGTAGGCACCCCAGATTTTAATGAGTTTGTCGGCAGCTGCAATCAATTAATTATATGTCGATGTCAATGTTAGTTGTTAATTGTAAAATAGTATTA
Organism: Drosophila neotestacea; assembly: GCA_035044365.1. Lineage (NCBI taxonomy): Eukaryota > Metazoa > Arthropoda > Insecta > Diptera > Drosophilidae > Drosophila > Drosophila neotestacea. The sequence continues at coordinate 48,045 of JAWNMD010000491.1, read as the reverse complement.
ATGGTTGCTTGGCTCTCGATCAATAATTGCTGTATTTTGAACGATAAAATAAAGTAATGGAAAATGTATTTTATGGCATTTCATTTAATTTACATTAATGCATATTATATTTCATCAATGGTTGCTTTATTTTAGGAACATTCTAACTTTTTAGAATATGCCTAAATGCAACTATTTTCCTAGTCGTAACCTACTATCTTCTTCAGACAAGACTTTCACTGGCATCACTATTTTTTGTTTAATTACACAATTTATTATAAAATACACTTACATGAACTTGCAAGCCATTCCCCGTTTGGACTGAACTTTACCGCTGAGACGGCCTTGGTATGTCCGGCAAGTGTAAACTTCAGGGTATAATTAGGCTTAACCGATATGGAGCTCTTGTTCGATGTTGTGTTCGAGGAAGTCGATGATGCTGAACTTGGTTGCAGTGTGTTTGGTCCACTGGGCGCTGTTGGCATCGGTTGTGGTGGCTGTTGATGCACCACGCCGGGATGTCCAGTGTGCACGGCTCCAATGGGCACCATGGCAAATGTTGTTTATGCTTCCTCAATGATAAATCTGCAAAATGCACAAAACACACAAGCACACACTTACACTTAGTACAACAACAACAACTGCAAACATAAATCAAATGCAATTTTCAAAACAACAACAACATTCGGCTCTAACCACGCGGTTTTTTTGGTTATTGGCAATTCCTTGGCGTCCGACGGGGGGCGGCAGTTATTGCTCTCGGTTAATATGTGTGTTTTGAGTGTGTGTGCTTTGGGCCTAGAGAGTCTGCGCTGCTGATAATGCCGCTTGCTTGCAATTTTCATTTTCACCCTCTGCCTGCTATCGTGTTATTGTAGCGCGGCGTGCTTCTTCTTCTTCTCGAACAATTTTGCTAACTTTTGTTATTATTGTTAGTTCAAATGATTACCTTTTGCATACACGCTAGCGAAATGGCTACGTTTGAGAATAGTATGTTGCTATTGTCGAAAGTGAGCAGCTGCTTTTGTTGTGTTGCTTATATTGCAACAATTGTTTGTTTGCTTTTTTGCCTGATTATTTCTTGTAGCACGTGCTTCTTCTTCCTAATGCAATGCGTGCGTGAGCAAAAACATGGCGCGGTACTTGACAGTAGAGTAGAGTTGTTGGAAATATATCGATATATCGATAGATATTTTGTCGTGATGATGTCTTTCTGCGCAATGGTAATGTTACGATATTTTTACGCGATACTTGTTCGTATCTATTAGTAATTATCAGCTGCTTGCACACATTTAAAAGATGACTGATACAGGACGCCCTAGTGCTTTGTGTGACCAAACTACAACTGCGCAATGCGCGCTATGCTCAAATTTTAATAAAAATTCCTAGATTGATCGATTCTAACAATTTAGTTGAATTACCAGAAAAAGTACAATGTCATGTGCATTGTGTCAACTTTCGTGGTCATTTGTATTGTGATTGCGGCAACCAAAAGTTCAATTAAGTTGCATTTTGCTGACTGTTGCATTTGCCTGTTGCAGCATCTGCACAATCGCCAGCAAATGTTGCAAAGCTTGCACAATCAAAAGTACACGCACACCACAAGAAACACACACATGTATATAACGTGTGTACTAATGTACAAAAATACAATTTGAAACTGGCACCTTAAACGTTCCACAAAATTACAAATTGATAATGACGATGGCATATTTCTGTTTACAAAATTATGATGTACACATCCACAATTAGGAGGCAAATAATTTACTTATTTATAATCAACTTTAAGCAGTCATCTCAATTTATTTACTTATAGAACATATTAAATGAAAGTCTTGTTAATACTTTCAATTTAATAATTCAAGTGTTTAAGGGGTAATCAAATTGTAATAAATTCTAAGAATGAAAGTAATTATTATACACTAATACACACATATACAGTTTCAAGGCTTTTGTCAAAATATTTGCTTAGCATTCATTGTTTACGTTCAATTTTAGTGCAAATTAAAATTGCAGCTCAATTATTTTAATTAATGGGGTATTTTGTGGATCTCTGTACTTGTAGTGGAAACATTCTTGACTTTTGGTAGTTGGTTTTTAAATAACGTGTTTCATGTTTCTTGTTTAGCTTGGCATTTAAGTTATAGCCAACTAGGTATGTGTGTGTGTGTGTGTGTGTGGGCCAGTATTTTAGGTAATTGCAAAGTAGATTTTCTCAAGTTTCAAATTGTGTGTGTCTGTGTGTCTGTGTTGACCAAGGCTAAACAGTTTTCAATCAAGTAACAGCAACAACAAATTTACTTGGTGTCATGTGCGGGGTCTTTTGTTGTTGTTGTTGTTGTTTCTTTGCTGCGTGCTACAATTTTATGACTGCATTTAATATACGAGTACGCTAAATAATATGGAAATGCCTCAAACTACATATAAATAATAAAGGTAACTCTTTTGTCAATACGAACTTCAAGCGCACCCCTCTTTTATTGTTGTTATTAAGCCCTGTAGTTAACAAAGTAGAAAAAATCTCTAAAGTTTGTCATACAATTTGTTAAAAATTTAAAATTTCTAAATGTCATTCCGCATAAAAATCGGTCTGGTTTTGAAGAAGTTATGCAAGCTTGAAATATCCCTTGGGACCGGCAACTTTACAAGTCAAATTTTTGGTCACTTTTTTGACTTTGCAAGTCGAATTTTTTGTTATTTGTGACATGAATTTTTTTTTTTTTTTTTTTTTTAATTATTTTGACACCTTTAGCACGGTTATAAAAAACACAGTGTACATTTATTATTGGCTTTTCTCTATAAGTACAGGGTTGCCTACAGTCGAGCATGCGCCACTGCAGCTTTTTCGAAATGTTTTTGTAAACATTTTTGTCGTCGTTTTGTTTTTATTACACGTTCTGTCCGTTGTGTTGTCTTTCTGTTTCGGTTTCTGCCTTTCTTTCGAATTCGGTTTCGGGGTCTGTGCTTTAAATAATATGCTTCGATTTTGTTGTTGTCGCTCTGTCTCTGCCGCTGCCGCTGCCTCTGCCTCGACTAGGTCTGCTTCTTCTTTTTGACAGCATTGTTTTAATTCCAGTTGTAAGTATTGTTTGTGTTTTTGTTGTGTTATATAGTTTAGCTTAACTTGCGAAACACGTAAAACCAACCAAAGACAGTGGACAGTGTGACAGGCGGAGGGAACAGTGGGTGGTCAATGAGGGAGGGGAGTGGGCAGAGGGGAGTAACGTTGGGCATAGCAAGTGGAACGCGTACGAAAATTGTTTGCCAATGTCGCGATAAAAATGCCGAAAACCACAAAGACATTCAATTAAAGTAAATGTATCAACTTGCAAATATCCTATACTAAGCTCATCAAGTAGTACTGCTTTTGATATATGAATTGGGTATATTAAGCATTAATATTTAATTCAGTTTATACAATTACAATTTGTGAGAATCAATTAAATTAAATAAATATTTATTTATTTGTTACTTTATGGGTTTTTGGAGTTACAAACAACGGTTGTAACAACAATGTTTAAATAAAAAAACGAAAAAGTAAAAGAAATGTCTTGAATTTCAATGTTTCTTCAGCTATAATATACCTCATTTAACAATTGACTGCCTACAGGGTATATAAAACGTGCAGAGGTGAAACATGGCAGCGATACTAGAAGAAGTCAAATACGGCCGCCGGACACAAATAGTAAGTATACGTCCACGACCACGTGCACGCTCCGTAGAACACACACACACATACATATGTACATACGTATTCACGCACACTGTGACCTCCGGCACTGGTAACAATTGCAAATGGGTTACGTAAATAGCACACAACAATCCAAAAAATAACAAATATTCGACAAGCTCGGCATATATGGTACATATGTATGTACAAAAATGTATGTATGTATAGCTAAGCTGTCTACGAAGCTTGTTGAGCCCAGATAGAGAGAGACTTTAAAAGAGGGAGGAGAGAGAGAGAGAGAGAGAGAGAGAGAGAGAGAGAGAGAGAGAGAAAGAGAAAGAGAGAGAGGATAGGCAGGCAAGAGAGAGACAACAAGAATTGCCTAAGCTTGATTCGCATAGCAAGTGCAATGCCTTAAGTCAAAATCACAGATGCACTGCACACAAACACACCACTGTGGAATAGAAAACCCGATATCTCAGCATAAACTCAAAATCATGACTACCAGCTGTTTTGAGTTTCCGAAATCCTTAACATTATCTACCCCCAATATTTGAGGTGGTTCACAAAAAAAATAGTTACATAATTTTCGTAGTTTTCAAATGTCACTTGCTACAATTTTCGCTCAGTTTAATTTTGTATGGAAAAGTGGAGCAGCACTCTTAAAATCATGATTGTAGGCTAGATTTTTCAAAAAGTTGGACATTTTCCGGATAGTGTTTGTGAACAGTCTTTATTTAAAAACAAAAATACATTCTTCTTATGACTTCCTGACTTATGAACCACAAGCCGCACAAAAGATTTATTTTATGCCACAATATTGGACTTTTTTGTCCCATAGTGCAAGCTGTAAGTGGCGAGATGAGAGAGGAACGGGTGGAGTGGGGTTAAGTTTGCTTTTTTTTTGCGAGCGATGTCAGCGTTAAAAACTTCACACACAAATCAGTTGCAGTCGCGAATTAGCGTCGTACAGACGCGCTTTTTTTATAGTCTCGCTTTTAGTTTCATTGTTTTTGTTTTTATTTTTGTTGTTGTTGTTGCTGTTGATTTGTTTTTGTTATCATTATATTGTGTTGAATCAGTAGCTGAAGTCAAGAAAATGGTGCATAAAAAGGATGATGAACAGCTGATGGCACAGCGTCTGATCGAGTTTGAGAAATTGATCAAAGCGCAGCCGCAACTTCCCCACAATATATGTATGTACCACAAGTCAAGGGGAGGGGGGGGGGGGAGAATGATGGCTTAAAGGGTGTGACTGAGAAGCTACTGTGGGATTTCCTCAAAAGGTTCTAATTAATAGACAAAAAAAAAGCGGAAATCTAACTGTTTGTTCAATAAATCAGCTTGAAGATCATTTCTGATATAGATCGTGTTTAAACTTTCAACACAAAATGAAATCATTATAAGTTTTACCATAAAAATCATATGATAATGATTATATTTCAATTTTTATTATTTTCCTCAATAATAATCATTATTTTTGAGTAATATAATACAACTCAAAAATAATCATTATTTTTGATCACAAAAATAAAACTCAAAGATAATCCTTTTTTTTTCGCTCAATAGCTTCGCTTTTGGCATCTGTGTTAGACTTTTCACTAATATTATTGAATATTCTTGTTATATGCAATAATATTAGAGGAAAAGTCTAACACAGAAGCCAATGATTACTATTGTGTTTTATTTTAAGCGAAAAACTTTAAAGATATGTTATTAATGTCAAAAAATTTAATCAGTTTTAAAGATAATTATTATGGTTAAAGAATTGAATATATATGTATATCTTACTGATCAGACAAAAGTTCTATTATTTTCTGTATGAAATGATCTTGGTCAGATTGGAAGATCAGTATTCCCATAAAACATTCCAACATTTTCAAATAATAAATTGTATTCATTTAACTAAAGTATTTAGTTGACTTAACTTGATTTTTGATGTACTTAGAAATAAATAAACGCCAAAATATTATGTTGTATTAGATTATCAATAACAAGACAGAAAACATGTTGACAAGTCGTCAAGATTTGGACTTTTGAAAAATGTGGACTCAAGAAAAATGTGTTCAAGACGATGAAATCAGCTAAATAACTACTTATCTATATAGACTTAAGCTGTGATTCGACTTTAGTCAGTCGTACAATGGTTAGTACTTAAAAAACAAAGCCTGTTAGTCAAAGGTGGGGTTTCTTATTGCAAACCGTATGGAACTTTCCCAGAGAGTTAATTACTTATTTACTTACTTAATAAGCTGAGGCTTATTACAAAGACATAACAATTTGATTATCGAGTAATTACTTGACTATTGTGGTTAGATTTAATAATTTGATATTATATTGTATTGTGATGCATGCTCTAGGTATGGTCAGGTTATGGAGGTTGCAACATGTGGCATAAGTTGCATAAACTGGTAACCACAAAACTAAATTGATCCTTTCCGCGAACTGCATTAGCTGCATTTAACTCCTCTATCTCACTCTCTTTCTCATTCTCTCTCTCTCGTCCTCATGCTGCTGTTGCAACTTGCAACTATTAGCGTGCACCTTGTTGCGTCGTTTTCTGCACACAACAAGGGGCAACTTGGCATCGGCGCAACGTCTACTGGAACTGAACTATTCACTGCGCAACAAACATGCCCAGATCTTCATTGATCGCGATCCCATGGATGCCAGCTCTCAGCAATTGTTGCAAGTCGCGTAAGTTGCATTTACTTAGACGCCCATTTTTGGTTCACAGAGGCCCGTCACAACCGGTTCCAATGCACTTTTTTTTGTATTTTTCTTTTTCTTTTTTGTTGTGGCAACATCTAATTAATTTACAAACATATGGTTATTGTTGTTGCAGTGATCTGGTGCCGTTGCCAGGCTTAACACCGGAGAACAACAAGCTGCTATTTTATCGCCTCATTGACTACGATGCCGACAAGGTAAGGCCAATTTTCAGCTATTTCAATTCGCATACTCATATCAAAAATCAATTCGGTAAATGATAGTTGGATTTTCTCAATTACATGTTAACGATTTTCTAATATAAACTTTGAGGTTCAATTTGCAGATAGTTTTTACCACATTAAGTTGGAAGCGTTGGTTAACAAGTTACCAATTTAGGGACGTTTTATCCTCTTGCCGATAATTTTACAGTGTAGATAAACTTAAGATTTTGTTTGCTTATCGGTAGATTTATCTACCCTTTAGGTACTAACTATTGAATATAATTCAATTACAGTTTATCAGCAAACCAAGAGTTATAGTTAATGTGTTGTCCCTTTAAATGTCTGTTTAATTTATATTTAACTATTAACTGCAAGCTTTCAAGTCTATAACTTTAATTTATATAATTAAAATAAACTTTTTATAAATTTGTTGTTTACGAAATTCATTAAAATTCAAATCTAAACTCACAACTAGTTTAACTTGATGTTAACTTTAACCTGAAGATAGGATAATTGACATAAAGATACGTCATAATCAACTTGGTGTTCATAAAATATAATGCAAGACAAGGCTAAATTGTCAACAAGGCAAACTAGATGTTAAATTTAACATGAAGTTGAAAAAAATGCATATATGTTAAGTACAAAGACATTTTCACACTGCAAATCGAAATTTCAAATAAGTAAAATTTAATTCCAACATTCAAAAGAGCTAAAATATATGTATAATTGCTAGATGTAATAATATTTCCTTATTTTTGGATCAAATATTTTGTACATTTCATAGTTTAATTTTACGGCCAGCATCAAGGTGTTCTTCATGGTCGCCGACTGTCGTTTTGCCACAGAGACGGATGGACGTCTTTCCGATGGGGAAATACCCATATTCGATATGGCCGGATATAGTCTGCGACATTTGACAAAGACAGCACTGAGTGCACTCCGGGTTTACATGAAGTTCGTACAGGAGGCGCATCCGGTGCGATTGAAGGAGATTCATGTGCTCAACTGTCCAACGTATCTCGACAAGGTGTTGACCGTGGTGAAGCCTTTTATCAAGAGCGAGGTCTTCAAATTGATCCATTTCCATTTACCTAATGCGGATACACCCTATAAACACTTTCCACGCGCCATGATGCCCGAGGAATACGGCGGAGAGGCTGGAAAAATGTCGGATCTGAAGTTGCATTGGATGCAGTTGCTACAGCAACAGAGGTAATCCATACTTGCAACACTTGCTACAATTAAACTACAATCAATGCGTAATTTCTCAATTTCTCTAGGGAATATCTAATGGCTGCTGACAACTGGCAGTTGAACAAATGCAAAAAGAGTTCAAACAACGCTTCAAACTCGATGGAACAGAGCCTCAAGACGCTGGAAATTGATTAGCTTAGGCTTTTAGCTTTTAACTTAGAGACGTTGCAATAAGTCTCCTGTATATACATATATATAAAAATTTATACATATCTGCTTATATACTTAAGTTGTGCCTGTTAATTTCCAAACAGGCTTGGGGTTTTATTGTAAATATTGGTTTTTCATTGCGAATGAAAATGCAAATTGAACTGCTAACAAGACTCTCAAACTTCAACTGTTGCTCAACAGTTGCCCAGTGGCCTTTAAAACTCTGTGCAAGACAGATAGAGAGAGAGACGGAGAGAGAGAGAGACAGAGAGAGAGGGAGAGAGAGAGCGAGATGATTTTATGCAGAAAACTTGATGGTTTTAGATGCCGCTTCGGTAAACATTTTATTCTTTATTTTCCTTGTCCTTGTTATACCCTTGCAGAGGGTATTATAATTTTGTCACGAAATGTGTAACGCATTGAAGGAAGCTTCACAGACCCCATAAAGTATATATATTCTTGATCAGGGCGACGAGCTGAGTCGATATAGCCGTGTCCGTCTGTCCGTCTGTCCGTCTGTCTGTCCGTCTGTCCGTCTGTTTCTATGCAAACTAGTCTCTCAGTTTTGAAGCTATCTTGATGAAACTTGGTACAGGTCCGTCTTTTTGCTGCACGCAGTACATATGTCGAAACCGGCCGGATCGGATAACTATATCATATAGCTGCCATAGGAACGATCGGTTGGAAATAAACATTTAGTATGAAAAACTTTTTTGTTTCTCAAGATATCGCAACCAAATATACACATTGTGTGTTTGATTAAGTTTTAAATAGGCTGACCAAATTTGTTGTAAGTCGGACTACTATATCATATAGCTGCCATAGGAACGATCGGTTCGAAAACAACATTTAGTATGAAAAACTTTTTTGTTTCTCAAGATATCTCAACCAAATATACACATTGTGTGTTTGAATAAGTTTTAAACAGGCTGACCAAATTTGGTTTAAACCGGACTACTATATCATATAGCTGCCATAGGAACGATCGGTTAAAAATCAACATTTAACAAATTTTGAAAAAAATCTGTCGGCTTACACAGGGCACTGCAAGGGTATCCAAACTTTGGCGCGCCAAAGTTAGCTTGCGCTATATTTATACCCTTGCAGAGGGTATTATAATTTTGTCACGAAATGTGTAACGCATTGAAGGAGGCCTCACAGACCCCATAAAGTATATATATTCTTGATCAGGGCGACGAGCTGAGTCGATATAGCCATGTCCGTCTGTCTGTCCGTCTGTCCGTCTGTCCGTCTGTCCGTCTGTTTCTATGCAAACTAGTCTCTCAGTTTTGAAGCTATCTTGATGAAACTTGGTACAGGTCCGTCTTTTTGCTGCACGCAGTACATATGTCGGAACCGGCCGGATCGGATAACTATATCATATAGCTGCCATAGGAACGATCGGTTGGAAATAAACATTTAGTATGAAAAACTTTTTTGTTTCTCAAGATATCTCAACCAAATATACACATTGTGTAAATAATTAAGTTTTAAACAGGCTGACCAAATTTGGTGTAAATCGGACCACTATATCATATAGCTGCCATAGGAAGGATCGGTTCGAAAACAACATTTTGTATGAAAAACTTTTTTGTTTCTCAAAATATTTAAACAAAACATACACATTGTATGTTTGATTAAGTTTTAAACAGGCTGACCAAATTTGCTGCAAATCGGACTACTATATCATATAGCTGCCATAGGAACGATCGGTTCGAAAACAACATTTACTATAAAAACTTTTTTGTTTCTCAAAATATCTAAACCAAACATACACATTGTATGTTTGATTAAGTTTTAAATAGGCTGACCAAATTTGGTGCAAATCGGATTACCATATCATATAGCTGCCATAGGAATGATCGGTTCGAAAACAACATTTAGTATGTAAAACTTTTTTTTCTCAAAATATCTCAACCAAATATACACATTGTGTGTTTGATTAATTTTTAAACAGGCTGACCAAATTTGGTGTAAGTCGGACTACTATATCATAAAGCTGCCATAGGAACGATTGGTTCAAAATCAACATTTATCAAATTTTGTAAAAAATCTGACGGCTTGCACAGGGCACTGCAAGGGTATCCAAACTTTGGCGCTCCAAAGTTAGCTTGCGCTATATTTTTCCTTGTCCTTGTTATACCCTTGCAGAGGGTATTATAATTTTGTCACGAAATGTGTAACGCATTGAAGGAAGCCTCACAGACCCCATAAAGTATATATATTCTTGATCAGGGCGACGAGCTGAGTCGATATAGCCGTGTCTGTCTGTCCGTCTGTCTGTCCGTCTGTCCGTCTGTTTCTATGCAAACTAGTCTCTCAGTTTTGAAGCTATCTTGATGAAACTTGGTACAGGTCCGTCTTTTTGCTGCACGCAGTACATATGTCGAAACCGGCCGGATCGGATAACTATATCATATAGCTGCCATAGGAACGATCGGTTGGAAATAAACATTTAGTATGAAAAACTTTTTTGTTTCTCAAGATATCGCAACCAAATATACACATTGTGTGTTTAATTGAGTTTTAAACAGGCTGACCAAATTTGGTGGAAATCGGATAGCTATATCATATAGCTGCCATAGGAACGATCGGTTGGAAATAAACATTTAGTATGAAAAACTTTTTTGTTTCTCAAGATATCGCAACCAAATATACACATTGTGTGTTTGATTAAGTTTTTAATAGGCTGACCAAATTTGGTGTAAATCGGACTACTATATCATATAGCTGCCATAGGAACGATCGGTTCGAAAACAACATTTAGTAAGAAAAACTTTTTTGTTTCTCAAGATATCTCAACCAAATGTACACATTGTGTGTTTGAATAAGTTTTAAACAGGCTGACCAAATTTGGTTTAAATCGGACTACTATATCATATAGCTGCCATAGGAACGATCGGTTAAAAATTAACATTTAACAAATTTTGAAAAAAATCTGTCGGCTTACACAGGGCACTGCAAGGGTATCCAAACTTTGGCGCGCCAAAGTAAGCTTGCGCTATATTTTTTTTATTTTCTGCTCGTGTTGTGCAACTTTTAATTGAAACCCCTGAAAGCATTATTTTCCTCTACACAGTATTTTTCCCACAGAGAGCAGAGCACTCTTTTGCACTCGGGGGGTATGATAATTAGGTTAGCAAGTGTTGTTACCCAACGATGAAGCTACAAAGACAGTCGAATTTCTCTAAAATGTTGCAAAATTCAGCAATATTATTCTTTCATTCATCTATGCCTCTTATAACCAAAGTTTCTATAAATATATTTGAACCGATCTGAAAGGAGTACGTTATTAATAAAAGGAAATATTGTGTGCAAATTAATTTAAAATACTCCAAACAAATTCTACAAAGGCTACACTTTAAAAAGTTTCAATTTAAAATCAGCTTATCAGCTTATTATAGCTGGAGAATTGTCTTATCTTTTCTGTTTATTTTTTGATAGGGTATTTAATCTTCGTTGAAGTTCTATTCTTGTTGTAATGGAGCAATATAATCTCAATCAGCGCCATCCTCGTTGCTTCCTTGATGCAATTACGGTGGCCAGTATGGTACTAAAAACCAGTTAGACAGACTGATGGATTCTATGAAAGCTTCTGGCAATACCCAAACCGCTATACTAACATCTAGTGGGGCATACGGCTAAATTTTTGAATACACCTATAGGTATGTGAATCCTTTAGTAAATTTGATCATTTTTATTCAAAGCATTTAACTTTCAATGTGACCAGATTTGACAACTTAAAGATTACAAATTTCAATAATTAAGTACAGTGGTATACAATGCATAATACAGTGGGAGGTACTAAATTTGTCTCTGAACTGTTTTCTTGGTTAGAATACAGTTAAAAATATTAAAATTGTCTAATCAAATTTTAATTTGTGATAATTTCGAATATTTTTTAACTTATAAAAGGTTCAATGGAGATTACGAAGACATTCAGACTTGATTACATGTACAAAAAGTATTTAAAATATTGAATATTTATATTTAAATATCTCGAATGATTTCTAGTTGATTTTGTCTAAAAAGTATTAAAAAAAAGTATTAAAATTGCATATTTCAATTTAAATTTGTTGTAATCTCGCATAATTTTTTAAAAACTTTTTTCTAATTTTCACTACATCGATTTTGCGATAATCAGCCTTGTTTATCTATATCTCTGGTACCTTTTGAGACTCTTTAGAGTAGAATATGTTAGAAGAAAGACATCACTTATAGTTTTTTTTTTAAATTGATTTTAAATTGAACTAGCCTTAAGTCGATGTCAATTTTTTTGTCAGTTCACTCACATTACAACTGACATAAATTCGAATGCAGCTACTTGTGTTTATATGTATTTGTGTAAGTGTGTCTGCGACCTGTACATGTATGTATGTATGTATTTATAAGTGGAGCAGTAGCAGAGCTCTTGAAAGCATAATGCGCATATCGACATGTCCATTGGTTTACCGCCCTGCGACACTCAGAAAAAGAGAGAGAGAGACCTGAACAGAGGGCACTTCAATGGGGCGTCAATAGCACATTCAACTAATATATTGAGTGTGTTTGTAGGTGTGTGTGTGTGTAGGTGTGGGTGTGTGTGTGTGTGTATTTGCGAGTGACACATTAAAGTGCAGCTTTAAAAACTGATGTGCTATTTTCCTTTCCCATCGCTGGTTAATATCTAGCCATCAGTCATACCAACGATCCAATAAACGCTACTTTTTATACCCTGTGGCGAGTGGTATAATAAGTTTATGCAAATGAATGTAACAGGCAGAAGAAGGCTTATTCGACCCCATAAATCGTATATTCGTATCAACAACTCAAACAAACAAATCTCAGAAATGCTAAGGACTAGAAGCAACAGATTTAGTATTAAAAGTCCGGCAGTTTATTTTACATTTTTGTATAGCTCTCTTCCTTCTCCCCCTTGAAAAAAAAAACAAATAACAAAATCAATTTTCGAGCGATAACCTTGAGTTTTGGAAGATGTATTGCATAATCAAATCGGAAGCTGTCTGCAAAATTTCAATCGGATCGAATGTTAATAAAGAAATAGATTTCACATAGCATTAGGTTACAGTAAGATGAAGGGAACCGCCTGTGTATGTTTGTATGTCTGTATGTGAGTGCAAATACGTGTTAGGGTATCTAAAAGTCTAGGTACAGGGTATGTCATAGTTGAGCTCGCTCGACTTTCTCAATTTCCTCCATCTTTGTGTATGTATGCAAACAAGCTTCGTGCAGTAACAATGTCTGCTACCCTGTTGTCGCTTAACACCGTTTAACGTTGCAACCATCCATCAGTTTGTGGTGCGTGCCACTCCCAGTTCCCATTTCCCATTTCCCAGTCGAACCCCAAGCCACATCTCTTCCTTTTCCTTTTCAGCTGCCTCTTTTCTTTCTCTGCCTATCTTCCACAATTCCCCTGCATAAAGTGACGCTCGGCTTATTCTTTTATCCGTGAGAGACGTGCACTGCATGCAATTGCATGGTAATCGAATTATGTGGCAACTCTGCTTGGTTTTTTGGTGGTTTGCACACATGCACACACACCACACACACACACACACGCACACGCACACGCATATACATATGTCCATGTAGTAAATTTAAAATGAGGCCCTCGAGCGTCCAGCCATGCACAGTGGACTGTGGATTTGCGTGGGCTGCTGCCGTTGAAAGCTGCATAGATACCCTGCAAATTGAACTGACCAGCATATTGTTTCGAGCAGAGCCCAGAGAATGAATAATTATTAATTAATCTATTATGATAGATAGGTACTAAATACTTACTAAATACTTTAAACTCGTGATTAATAAGGGAATCTATTGCTGAGTTTATACGTTGCCCGTTTTGCAAGACCATAACATAAAAACTTGTTAAAAGTGAGTGTGTAATAACATAATATACCATTTCATGAAATGGACTTACACTCGAAATTATACCATGGATTCTTCCACTTTTTGGCTAATTTTAAGACATTTCTTTTTTTATTTATTGACTTTTTTTTGATTTGTGTAAACAGTGGGCAATTATTATTTACTGTATTTAAGAATTTATAATATACTCACTATAAAAGTACTAAACGTGTATTTTTAAATAATTTCAAAAAGTTTTATAGATGGACAAGTTATCTAAGACTGAAGTAAGAATCAGAGGGTAGCACCACTGTACAGCACCAACAGTCTTTCTTACTGGGTACAGGGTATGCCCCTAAATACCATATGTAAACATCCTTATCAAATTGTGCGCTTTGATCAGAGGCTCGACACACCTTCCACACTTCTTTTTAAGCTCCATTAAGAACGCTCTGCATACACCTGTAATCAATGCAATGTTTACAGGGAATGAACATGCATGAACATGCATGCAGCTATGCTAATAAGCTTATGCAAGAGAATAAAGTGTAAAGCAATATGCTGTGTACATTCAATTAGACAACTTTCTGATAAACTAAGCTGGACCAACTACAGCTTACTATAGTTTTCAAATGAAATGACAAACAAGAAGCACGCCGGAGTTAAGATACCCTTGCGGATCCCTCTAGATATTTCAAACTGTTTAAATGCCATTCAAATTCAAATATAATCATTTTAAAGATGTCCAAGACTAGAAGCTATTGAATCTAAGAGAAACTGTGATCATACCCTATATGGGAAATATAAATGAGCAAAAGTTGTGTCACACAAAATACAATTATATTGTACCCTATTCGATATAAAGTTGATACTATCTGAAAATTGTATGCAAACAGTTGTAGTGACGTTCTCTATAAGAAACGATACAAACTTTTCAGTCGACCTAAGTATTTTCTAGCTTAAAATTGTGTATTTAATTATCTATGATACTTATTAAACAACGATGTGACTATTTTTATCCAGGAGGCAGGCATAAGGTAAAAAGAAATTTAAAAGTTTATGATCCGGTTCAAGTATTCAAAAAGATCAGACAGAATCTGCTTGAGATATCCCTATAGCGACAAAGATGATCTTTTCATGATCTGTTCCGTCTCCATAGGGCGTTACACATTTTATTAAGAAATTTGAATACTCTCTGCCAGAGTATGAAAAGGAATTAGGTCCAGACTGAAAACTGCATTATGGCAGTAGCTCATACATTGGACGTTGCTACTTAACCTCACTTTTGGGGGTGGTAGCAGGCAGCATTATGACAGGCGAATGTTCAACACAATTAAGGCGTAGCAAAATCAACCAAAGCGATGGACACTACGGCCCACAACGTTGCAACGGTGTTGTTGTTCTATGTGTGTGTGTGTGTGTGCGTGTGTCATAATTTATGTGACGATGTGTGTGTATACACATATGAGACACCTACACTGATAAAAAATTACCGCTTCTTTAAGACGACATTTTTAAAATATGTTCCAAAGAACTAAGAATATTAATCCAAAAAATTTTATATTCTAAATCTTGTTGGCAAGCAAATTTAAATTCTAGAGGGCATCTTTTAAACCTGTGCTTCTGCCAACAAAAAGTATTTTTTTTAGATGTTAACTATTATTGTTATTTTGTGACAAACGAAAAATAGTTTTTTCCTTTTTTAGAGCCGTTTTCTCATCTATTCGATAACATTACAGGGTAGGTAAACCTGTAGATAAGAGAACAAAATCTTAAGTTTATCTACCCTGTAAAGTTATGGATAAGACGAGAAAATTGCCCTTAGAGATTTTCATCTCATTCTTTGATTTGTGATCCTGAACATTTGAATTTTTGATCTTAATAGGAATTTGGTCTATTTTAAAGTTGTCTTACAAACAAGTTATCATTTCTGTTTCTAGATACACTTTTTAGAATAAAATTCTCAGTTTTAGTATTAAATTCTAAGCGATGCTGTTTTTTTTTATCAGTGCATGGGTATAAAGTCGACCCCTTGACCAGACTGATGCCCAAATTGATCAATTTTTGCATTTACCACAACAATCGGAAGGAGGCGGCGACCCCATTAACATGCAGCTAGCTGACTTCGACTTTGAGGTTACAACAGTAACAACAAGCACAAGAACAAGAACAAAAAGAAGAGCAACAGCAGCATAAAGAAGAAGAACAACAAGAAGAAGAAGAAGAGGAAGAAGCAGCAGCAGCAAACGAACAACGTCAAAGGAAACGAGCGAAATGTGCAGTCAACAATAGTAGTTTGCTTAGTGTGTAGTGTGTGTATGCGTGTGTATCTGTTGTTGTAGCACTTACTCTCAAACATTCACACACACACCCATACACATACAGTCACACACTTACACAATAGTTTTGGCGCAGCTTTGGCGCCGGCAGCGCTGCTCAAAGCTGCGTTGACTGAGTGATAAGTTCAGTTGGCGTTTGGCAGGCACCGTGAACGGTTAAAACGCGTCTCGTTTATCGAATTCGAATTCGAATTACGAAGCGCAAATATCGAATAACGAATTTCAAACGTAACGAATTTCCCAAACGATCTAGTTCTGTTTTCTTCTTCTCGCAGCACAGCTTGTTGTTGTTTTTGTTTTAGTTGTGCGCGCCAATTCAAAACAATTTGTTTTTGTATTTCGCGTCGTTTGTTTTTGTTATTTTTTTGAGTGTTTGTTGTTGTTTTTTTTTCCTGTTACAAGTGCCGTTGCCCCAAAAAACTATGCAACAACAAAATCAGCTGCTTTGGTATGTATATACAAATATGTATATGTGTGTGTTAGTGTTTGTGTGCGTTTCTAGTAGGCAATAAATGGTTGCTGATTTATGATGAATATTCGTTTATTCATTCGTGTTGTTGTTGTGTTGTTTTTTGTTTATTGTCATAGCTTTTGTAGCGACTGTTTTTGGTCATTATGTAAGTAAACTAGCTACAGGCACTGTTACTAGGCACTCACTCATAACATTGTGTGACATCAATAATAACATACATACATATGTGCTGCCTTCATATTTTGTTACCCTGTACTATTAATATGTTCTCAATTACATATTTGTAATAATATCAGTCATTACTTTGTTGACCTATCTCACAAAAGTATGCTACATTAATTATGCTGTGCAACTGACACGAAAGTGTAATAAATAATCATATTAATTATGTTAAAGCTGTTACTGAGAATTAAACCCGGCTTTTGATGTCATATACTTTGTTTAAATGGAGCAATCACGAATTCTTCAATTTGCAAATTAATTAATGCCTCTGTTTGTACAGCACACTACAATTTACACAATGACAGAAAATGCAATCAAATGAAATGCATTCAAATAAACAAAATAAAATATTACAAATTAATTATAATAAAATTCAATTGGGGCTGAATTCATGGAGTGTTGATTTTGTGTGTTGGCCGATTTTCATAAAGAGAATTGCAAATTTAGATCTGTGTTATCTGATTTATAGACTTAAGTGTTTCCAAATTTGTATACCTTATTTATTCCTTTTGACACATTTTAAAATTCATTGACCAAATCAGCTACAAATAATTCGATGCTAATGTATTTAATGGACAAAAACTCATCATCATCTGTATTTGGGGCTTTTTTATATTTAACGATTAAACATTATTTAAAAATGTAGGTAAAGTTTATTTAAAGCTTATTTTTGCAGTGGAAATCTGCTATAAAAATTTACCTATTCCACGATTTACGCTCTACATTAGAACCACAATAACGTATTAAGTTTTAGACTTTAATATAACTACATTTCTTTTTTTTTTTTTAGCTGTAAAGTGATTTTTGGATTGAAAACCTTTTTACTTAAAGCAAATATATATATTTATTTATTTTAGGTGAAGCTGTATTTTATATATTCAGTTTAAATCTGAGGATTTTGAGAATAATCCAAATTCAATGACAGTAGTTTTGATAAAGGAATATGCAAAAAGGCTGAACTCAAAAAAGAGACACAATATTTGGGATTCCCCCAAGGTATTTTCATTATGATTATGATAATTATTATACTCATTATTAGCTTATTCAATATGATCAATCTAACGTCAGATTTCGAAATGAAAATTCTTGTCATTCACTCGCCTTAATGACACAATTTACTTAGAGACGACCACAACTAGCGATTTAAGCTAAAACTGTTCCATTTACTACCACTATTCTTAACCACTTTTCAATGTCGTTAACAGATAAAACTTTGTTTGAATAGTTGGGCCAAAAGCTTAGTGTATATGCGGACATGCTTTAAAACTTTAGACTTGAAATGACATCAGAGGAGACTAGTTTTATGTGCGATTTTAGAGCTTATTTTTCGAGTCAGCCAATGATGTTGTCATTGTCAACAGTTTTCCTATAGTTTTTCCTCCACTTCCTCCTTACAGTATTCAACTCCTTTTCTTATATTGAGAGATGTTGACCGTCTCCCTATTAGCAAATGAGGCTCAAACGACCAAATGCAGTGAATAACCCTAATATACGCGTGTATGGGTGTGTGTATCAATGTGTGTGTGTGTATATGGTTGTGTGTGTTTGGTTGTGTGTGTTTGTGTGTGCCATTACTTAACACCTACAAGCTAGCAGTCGTCTGCACGCTATTGCACTATTACAGCCATAACTGTCGGCTTGAACTACCCCCAAAAGACGTAGTTGTTCTTGTTGGCCAGGTTAACCTCATTGCGGGTTTGAGTCACAGTTAGTCGAGTATTAGTCATGGGGTATGCTCAATGTTCGCACCATGTTTGCCTTTTGTTATTGCATGCTAATTTCTTACTCTACCTCCTTAGCACTTTCTCTTTTCCTGTTCCACACAGTGCTGCCAATATAGCATTTGCTAGTCAGATCTAGCTTCTTTTTTTCCAACTTAGGTGAGTTCAACTTTTGTTCACTTCACTCCAGTAATAACACTGTGTAACAGTCAGAAAACTCCTGGGAAGTGATAGTGTTTTTCTGGGTGAGCTTATCGAGTATAACAAAATTGCATAATTGGAAAACAGCCCGGATTTTGCGTCTTTTTGAGTACTTAACAGCTTGTAGCTTAGTTGATTTAAAAACGATTTCAAACTAGTGTTAGAAAGAAGAAATAGAAAGAAATGGAGTGGATCTTTCGATTGGTATGTATATATCATTTGGCCAAATTTGAGAAATCTGTATAATCTAGCTGTACGTAGATTTTCAGTTAGAATAAAAGCTTTGCAGACTATTCATAAATTATGATGATCTGTACTCTTTATAATAACTTTGGATATTAAATTTCGAAAATAATAAACATGTTATTAATACTAAATGAAAATACATTACATTTTTCAGCTTCTTTTGCACCTGCTGCCCGTTAAAAACAGTTTTGTTTACCTTTTAAAAGTTGGCAGCACTGCTTCCAATTCTCCATCTCTTTCATTCGCTTGGCTTTACTGTGGCTGCCTGTAAGTATGCAGTAAAAAATGTAATCGCATTTAAAGTAACTATCAGGCAAGCAAAAGAATGGTACAAAAGAGGAGCGAGTGAGAAGGAAATAGAGAGAGAGCGAGAGAGAGGAAGAGAGGATGACTAAGTAAAATACCCAGTCAGTTACAGTTAGCATCATCAGACAAAGAGCAACAAGAAGAAGAAGCGACACCTGCCCGCAAGTTTGGCCTAAATTGGCAGACAGACCGAACAAACACAGCTACAATGTACAATACATAATGAAAACACACACACACACACCCACACACACACACCCACACACACACACCCACATACACACACACACTCTCAGACACACACACACTGATTTAGTGGACTGCAAGCAGTGCCGCTTATCAAAAACTGGTGATCAAAGGCAACGGGGCAAAAAGCAACGACAACCATTTTTTTTTCTCCTCTCTTTTCACTTCTCTCAGTTTCATTCTGTTTTCTGTCTGCCTTTCCTACTCTTTTCCCTTCCCTCTATCCTTACCCATTTCTGACTTTTTATATAGCGTGCACACAATACTGTTGGCTTTCACAAAAGACGAACAACAAAAAAAGAAGAACAGAAAATATTGCTCTTGATACTTATATCATTTGGAATAAAAGGATCTGATATCAAACGTTACAGTTTAGCTAAGGCATTCATATGGGCATTTATAATGTGATTGATCAGTTGTTGTACTGATTTTAGACTATGTTTAAGAAATTTCAACACAATTGTTTAAAAAGTTGCTGACGTCTAATTTTTGGATACGTAGACAAATGCCTGTTTAAATCATTATCAACCATGACTGTCTAAAAGCTTTGCAATTATTGTGATTCCCAACGATCCTATATAACTTTTTAGTTTGATTGTCGAACAAGTTTGGATAAATTCTGATTATCTATTGTACACATTTGTAATTGCAATGCTATCGATTCTGTGTAAATCGAAAGCATGCAATGCCAAACAAACCTTGGCCAGTTTAACCTGATTTCATTTTAGCTGAAAATTCATTAGCCAATTTAGGTATAGTGCAATTTTTTTGCATATGTGAGTACGAGTATGCGTTTCCGTTTCCGCTTTGGCCATTTAACTTACTCATTTGACAGGTAGAAGGTAGAAGAAGGTCACCGACTACCTTCGGCATCGACTTTCATTCCTTATATCATTTCCATTTAAGTTTCGCCTTCGCCTTGGACTTTCGCTTTGTTCCGCCTACTGACCGTACCATTTAGTATTTGTAGCTCTCGGTTTTTTGTTGTTTCTTTTTTTCCTTTTTTGTTTTTGTTTTTTGTAGTGCTCTCTTGCCGTACCTCCTTGTGGTACCTCCTGCTTGTAATAGCTATTAACTATTTGTTTGCTGGTGCCATTTTGGCGGCAGGAGCTATTGGGCATGACTTGACTCGACTTGGCTCGTTGGTTGTAGTTGCGGGTTGCGAGCTCCTTTTTTTTTTGGTGTCCTAAGCCAGCGCAATTTATGAGGTCAATGATATTGTTGCTGCTTGCCGCGTGCCTCAAGTCGCGAGTTGCGAGTTGTGAGCTCCGAGTCGCCTTTCACTTTGCCCCCAAAAGAAGGACCCAAAAGCAATTGGGCACAGCGGCGACGTCTCATCATAAACAGCACGGTATTCCTCTGAGCACTCTCCTCCCGCACTACTTTCTTTGCTTTCTCCTCTTAGTTTTTGCCCGTTTTGCCAATGTCATTGGAGCCAGTGTTGCTAAAGCTCCTTTCTTATACCCTAACAATCTTGTTACGAAATGTGTAACGTGTTTTATATGCATATACTCTTCATCACAATAAAAAGCTGAGTCAAAATTGCCAAGAGCTTCTAAGCGTTTATCACTTAGCAAGATATCAAGAAAACACTATTTCCCAAAATTTTGAAAGGAAATAGAATTTTTAAAAAAGCATCCATCACAACTTCCTTTTTTCCTTAAGAATCCATTGGGTTTCCCCTTATCAATAATTTGTATTGTAGAATAATTTCCTAGATTAAACCATGAACAAATTAACATTCCGCATAAAAATTGGTTCGGTTTTGACAGAGCTTTGTAAGTTTGAAGTCTTCTTTCAAAATAGAATATTATAACAAAAATTGTTTTCAAAAATAAAGAAAATTGAAAACTGAAGAAATTGAGATTCCCGCTTAGAAATCAGTTCAGATCTTTCAAAGCTATGGTGGTCTGAATAAAAAACAAATAAGGCTATCCTTGGCGTGCCGAAATTATAATACCCTCTTTGCAAGGGTATTAAAATAAGGAATAGTTTAGCGCAATCCAAAGTTATGTTAGTTCGACTGTGGTTTGTGTAGGGGTCGAAAATAGGGTCGTGAGGTTGGTAGGGTTAATAGTTGGGGGCAGCAGCAAGTTGCTTCTTTAAGCTGACAACAGCTTTTGTGCTTATGATGACTGAGCAGCTGCTGCAACTCTACCTCTCTGCCTGTCAGACCTTGTTATCGATTTTCAATGCGGTCGCGGGAAATTGAGGAAATGGGGTTGCGGAAGGAGGAGGCGGAGGCTGCGCATGTCCGCATTATTTAAACGTAGCTAAGAGGTTTAAAGTAACTGTCACCGCTTAAAGGATCTTATGCGGAGCTAAAGCCGTAGCCGTGGAGCAAAAAAGTTTTGCCTACTTTTCAGGGATATTCGCGGGAATTCATTTAGATTTATACACATCAATGCGATAGGGGTAGAACGTAGGCTTATCTTAATAGCTACTTTTGAGTGCGTGTATTTGCATGTGAGTACACTCATGGGTGTATTCACTGGCACACGCGTCAACGATTAGCATATAAGTTTGTGTGACTATGTATGCATATGATTATAATTGTATTTACAAATAACATTCACAAACACTCTTACTCTTAGCATTCACACACGAACAACAGTAAGATTTACTTTAATATGATGAAGCAAGATGTGAGCTTAGGTCTTAAAGTACTTATGAGTACCGATATTACTGATTGAGTACACTCATATGCTATTTATGAGTGTATTCAAAATATGCATATGCACATACAAGATTTGGTCAACTATTGCATTTAACACGATGTTTTAAGTAGTTCTTTTTTGTACTAACATCCAATCTTGTATTCATAAATTTGAGTATGAATCAATGCTATTAGAAGAGCGTTTATTGTGCTGTGTATTCTCATTGTTGCATTAACACATTGTAGTCATGAGTATATTCATGAACGTATTCATTTTCAATTTAAGTTTTCTTTGCACGTTCTATAAACTGCGATAACCCGCTATAAATTTAGACTTTCTCTCAACAGCACACACACCCACACTCACACTCACTCACACACACACATACGCACACTCACACACTCAGGCAGGTATTCACTAAATCCGTGTGTTTATGAGGCAGCAGCGTAGCTGACAAGTTTATCAGCAAACTACATCAACATTGGCGTGCTAGGCAAAAGGCATGTTCTTCTGCGTATGTGTGTGTGTGTGTGTATGAGTGTGTGAATACACTCACACCAATACATGAAAGTGAGTTCTATGCCAAGTCAAATGGCAAAGCTAGCTGCTGGCATAACCTCTATAGGTGCCTTCGATTAAATTGCCAAACCAATGCCAAACACCTCTATAAATACACACACAAATACACACACACACACAAACATACATACTTCATCACACACATACATAGAAACTTATTTGTTTGCCATTGTCATATAAGTAGCTATGTATAAATCAAGGTTAGGACTGTGATTATTTGGTTAGTTTGTCGATTCAATATGGGAAATCAAAGCGAGCTAACCAAATGTCAATCAAAGAATGGCAATAATTTGTGTGGAGAGGAGAGGAGAGAAGAGGAGAAACGAGGGGAGAGAGGAGAAGAACATGACTTTGTACTTTTACCAAAAAAAATGCATGTCATTCTCGTAATTATTTTTTTGTTTTTATTATTTATTTATTTGCTTACATCCAAGTGCTACAAGGTTAACTTACATTTAAAGCATTAGTCACAATAACAGTTGGTATTTCACAATCTCCTCGCCATCTGACTAAAATTGTATTTCTAACACATTTTTTTAACCCAAATCTTCTTGGCTTTGTGAGAAAAACTTTAAATTTAAAAACCATTCCTCTTAAAAATGTGTCAAGGACCTTCGTTCTTTAAGCTAAAAACGCGTTATTGAGTTTAAAAATCCGTTTTTTTTGTATATTTCTTTCAAAGTTGAGAAGAAGTTTAGTTTAGAAAAATTCTAGACTACACTAAAAATTACTAGTGTCTTAAACTAAGTATACTCAGCTTATCAAATCTGATCAAATTACTTGAACAAAGAATATTTATTTACAACAATTTAAACTCTTATTTGGGGTGTTTTTTAAAAATCTAATAAATATGAATATATCTTTTCATTTTGGAAATTAAAATAATTCTTCTTTATATGCCAAGAAGCTAAATTAAATTTTAATTTTAATATTTTGAATATTATGTTAGTTTTGTTTTCTAGAATTTTCAACTCTCTTTAGCAGCTTATTAAAGTAAAGTATCTAGATGTTCCCTCTATTTTTAAGAAGTCTTGGTTTGCTTTTCAAACTAAATTTCAATGTTGATTATCAAATTTATAGATCCAACATTAATTTAAGATCCTTTCATTTGATTAGTGTAGCTCTAAACAACTCTGAGAAATGGGAGAATATGCCACCTGCATGCCCCTTTCTGCCTGTTGTATACATTTTCCCTTTGACAAACTGAACAGACCCTTTGTGCTTTTCAAATGCAGGGTCTAGAGACATATTTGTAGCATATTGGCAAATACACACACGACGTATTCAATATGTTTCCATCTACAATATGAATAATTATCCAATGCTGCCCCAAAAAGTAGACAATCAATTCGATACATGCAAACTACCGAAATATCCCCGAAGGCAAAAGCTTTTACTCATATTGAAGTTCTGTTGCAGCAACAGCAACAGCAACAACAACAACAACAATAACAAGAAACAATACAACAACATGCATAGCTACAGCAACAACAACAACAACAAGAAAAGCATATGCGGAAAAATACAAAATTCGTAAAAAAGTTTTATTTTTTCAGGAATATTGCAGTCAACTGCAATAATGATATGTGTTTATGTTTGTATGTGCATATATGTATGTGTGTACATTTGTATAGTAAAGCTGTGCGAGTGTGTGTGTGTGTGTGTGGGTGCATGTTTATTAACCGTTGCCTGCCTTTTGAAGCATATGGTAC
Source organism: Drosophila neotestacea (assembly GCA_035044365.1). Classification (NCBI taxonomy): domain Eukaryota; kingdom Metazoa; phylum Arthropoda; class Insecta; order Diptera; family Drosophilidae; genus Drosophila; species Drosophila neotestacea. The sequence goes on along the minus strand of JAWNMD010000491.1, from coordinate 23,508 downwards.
ATTTCGTTTACGAATATGTCTACCAAATTCGAATCCAATTTCCAGTTGCACTTCTTAGTGCAGTCATAGTTTCAATACCCTGTACTTATGCAACACTAAAAGAGGGTATGCTTTTTTGTGCAACTAAAGTAAACAGAAGGCGAAAGAAACTTTAAAACCTTATCAAGAAAAGAAAGTGAATAATTTGTCTACAGTTATTCAAATAACAAAGATCCCAAATCTTAAAATCAAAAATATTATCACATTTACCAAAGATATAAATACGATTTTTAATACAACGTTATATTAATATGCCTTTTCTAAATTCTCCAACTTTCATGGCGATTTGATAAGCAACTTGTGGAATTTTGTGATGGATGCTCAATAGGAGTTTTCCAAGAGTAGAGGATATGTTTTAGTCTAAAACTCTGCCTATTTTTTCTCTCTTTTGAACAGTATTCAGTTCAAATTGACAAAGTCATTTCACACAGCATGCTGAGAATGTTTACTTAGTTGATTCAAATAAAAATTGACTGACATTTTATGCGACGAAATTTTGTGAATGCGCTCGCTGGAATGCGTCATCATTGATGATGATGACGATGATGAAGCCAAGTTTTTTGGCACTGTCATTTGCACAGCCTGTCATTTGTCAGTCCTCAATGCTGAAACTAGGTTGAATAACAAAAGAAAAGTTGTTATGATGGACACAAAATCGAATTAAGATGGTCGAAAATGGTAGTAAAATCTATGAAACAATCGATATTTTCAATTGATTGCTGAAAGAGCAAAAACAGAAGGAACATTTTCTTGAAAGTTTACAATTTATGCAAAAAAAAAAACAATATCTTTACAGCTAGGAAAAAGCAACTTTGAATAAAGGAATACTTGAAAGTCATAATTGAATCAGTATTTTTCTTCCGATGTTCAATTAAAACTGACAATTTAAATTATACCTCAACTTGACAGCTTGCTAGAAAGGATTATAATTAATAGTAAGTCCTTTACGCTTGTCCCGAAAGTCCTCATAACCATTAAGCTGTCACTACTTGTTCCAATTGAAATTGATTGAAAAGTGTTGTTTTCAATTCTAATAATAGCTTGAAAAAACTTAAATATTCAATTCATTGCAATTACCCCGAGTGCAACCTCATGCTGATTCCGGAAATAAGTCACCATTATTATGCCGGACACTTGACTTAAATTGATTTCAAAGTGTTTTTTGCAATCAAACCTTGTAAATATTGATTCAAATACAAACAGCACACAAATTATATATTAGACATACATATGAGTATGTATAGTAGTTGTCATTGTCATAGTTGTTGTTGAAAGCTTGACGTTGATGTTATTATTATATCATTTTTATAAGGCAGTTCAACGAACTGCAAGCACGATATGTCTGGCCATTTGCTGTCTACGGTTATTACGCCAATAATTTGTTGCCATTGCAAATAGACTCAAATTATTTGTTCGCATTTTTATACCCTTGCAGAGGGTATTATAATTTTGTCACGAAATGTGTAACGCATTGAAGGAAGCCTCACAGACCCCATAAAGTATATATATTCTTGATCAGGGCGACGAGCTGAGTCGATATAGCCATGTCCGTCTGTCCGTCTGTCCGTCTGTCTGTCCGTGTGTCCGTCTGTTTCTATGCAAACTAGTCTCTCAGTTTTGAAGCTATCTTGGATGAAACTTGGTACAGATCCGTCTTTTTGCTGCACGCAGCACATATGTCGGAACCGGCCGGATCGGATAACTATATCATATAGCTGCCATAGGAACGATCGGTTGGAAATAAACATTTAGTATGAAAAACTTTTTTGTTTCTCAAGATATCTCAACCAAATATACACATTATGTGTTTGATTAAGTTTTAAACAGGCTGATTAAATTTGGTGTGAATCGGACTACTATATCATATAGCTGCCATAGGAACGATCGGTTCGAAAACAACATTTAGTATGAAAAACTTCTTTGTTTCTCAAAATATCTCAACCAAATATACACATTGTGTGTTTGATTAAGTTTTAAACAGGCTGACCAAATTTGGTGTAAATCGGACTACTATATCATATAGCTGCCATAGGAACGATCGGACCGAAAACAATATTTAGTATGAAAAACTTTTTTGTTTCTCAAAATATCTCAACCAAATATACAAATTCTGTGTTTGACTAAGTTTTAAACAGGCAGACCAAATTTGGTGTAAGTCGGACTACTATATCCATATAGCTGCCATAGGATCGATCGGTTGAAAATCAACAAATTTTGTAAAAAATCTGACGGCTTACACAGGGCACTGCAAGGGTATCCAAACTTTGGCGCGCCAAAGTTAGCTTGCGCTATATTTCTTTTTGTAATACCCTTACAGAGGGTATTATATTTATATCTTCTGGCTGAGTCAAGACTGCAAACTAGTTTGATAAAATACCTTGGTACAGATCCGATCCGATAATTGTGTTATATAGTTGATCTTAGTATGAAAAACTTTGCTTAATGTATCTCAACTAATCTATTTTTAATAACTCTACCAAACTCAGAGGTTGAGTATTTGCCGCAAGAATGAGTTCTAAAGTTTGTAAAATCAAAGATAGCTTTGTATATGTACAATACATTATACAATTCAGAAAACTATAGAAGTTATAGTCAACTTTCATACCCACATTTATGACAGCTTTTCATGAAACTAATTTGAAAATTGAGCTCCGCATAAGCCACATCCTGATAAAATTGAAATATTATCTACATTGTCAATAATTTGTTGTTATAAATTCTTTTTTCTGTGCTTATTATTTAAAATATTGTTAATATTATGGCAACTTTAATAAAACGTTCGTCTTTTCCAATATCTTTAAAATAAATAAACTAGATAAGCTTTTTTTTTTTAGAAAATATTTAATTAATTGTTCTTGATAGGAACATTTTCTGTGCTAGGCAAGGGTATCAAATTTGTCAAAGAAAACTTTTCTTCCTTCATTTTTTATTTGTTTTTGGTTTGTTTTTTGCTTTTTCAATCTTATTCCCACAGTGATTGATGGTATGCATGATTTTTGTTGCTGTTGTTTAAGTAGTTATTTTGTTGCCAGCGGCAATTATGAAAAGGCATGAAAAGGAAGCGTGCCAATAGCCATCTAATGTGTTTCCTCCTTCCTCTTCTTATATTCTTCTTATTCCAACTTCTATCTCAGCTAAAGGCGACGCCTGCAGGACGACAACATCCTATATACATATATGCGCATGTGAGTGTGTGTGCGTGTTTGTGTGTGTGTGTGTGTGTAAAAGTCCTAGTTGTGCAGACTGAAACAGGATGGATGCTCGCCGACAGAAGCGACTTGGCCCAGCGCCAATTGCATCGTTCGAAAAGTCATTTGAGGACAATACCACAACGGCAACAACAACAGCAGCAACAACAATGGCCTCAACTGCAGCGCAGCGGAGAAAAACGGTAAGTATCCATATCCATATACATATATATTTACATATATACACAGCAAAAAAATCCATTCTAAAAACTAAATGCAAAATTCTAAATTGTAGCTTGGATTTTTTAAGTATCTACATATTCAAAATAGGGAATAAAACAGGAACTATTAACCGAAATTAACGGTTTCATATTCAGTAACAGAACCGGAACCGAAACAATTCATTTTTGAGAACCAAAAGCCGCAGCGTTTAACCGGTACGGTTTCGGTAAATTTTTAGATAATTGTATGCTGTTTTTGTATAAACATAGTTTTGCATTGTATAAAAAATTTTTTTCGATAAAACTCGATTCTTTAATGTTATAAAATTACTGTGCAGTACCGGAACCGAAAGGACAAAGCCGAAATATAACCTTTTACTGAATTACCCGACATTTGTTTGATTCGGAATAAAATTGGTATGGAGGTATGCGGGCTAAATAGCCATAACTAATCACTAAAATCGGCAAATAAGCTTAAGATATTTGATTTAAGAAAAAAAATTTTTTAAAACTGAGATAAAAAACCATTAATGAATCAAGTATTTTATACTTAATTTAAGAAAATCCGAGATTACCGACCGTCGGATAAATTTTAGGCTAAATAGCCTGGATTTTGTTTTCTGTGTACATACATCTATATATTATTTACGATCGAGGCCTAAAAATTAATTAAGTCAAGGCATAAGCAATATTTGCTGTCAGCTGGCAGAAAGCTTTGCAGCAATCGTTGTGGGCAACGGGGGGGTTAAAGTGAGGTTGGAGGGAGAGGAGTCTTGTGGTTCGTGGCGAATGCCAAAAACATGCAAATGGCCACTTAAAAGGCAGGCGAACAAAACGCTTTTGGCTAATAAACAAAACGAAGCTTAAACGATGGCCCAACAACAACAATTACAACAACAACAATAGCAACAACGATAACGATAACAAGAAGAGTAGGAAGAAGAAGACAACAAACATTCCTAAATTCTGTTCTGTTTAGCTGGACAGTGTATGTGTGAGTGTGAGTGTGTGTGGTGTGGGTGGGGGGGGGGGGGACGGGTCGGTGTCACAGTTCAGTTTGGCATTCACAGCTTTGTGAAAATATTTTGACACACATCAAATCAAATGTGAAGTGGAAAGTGCTCCAAATAATGTCATTTCACAATGGGGCTACATTGGAGAGGAGCAGCAATTGGAAAGCATTCTCAAAAAGCAAAGTGCTGTGTGTGTGTGTGTGTGTGTGTATGAGGGGGTGTGTCTACGAGTGTGTGAGAGGGTGTGTGTGTGTGTGGAGTGGGGTACTGAATAAATACAGTCAAAAAATGAAACATGCAAAAGCATCAGCAGCTTGGGAATGGAAGTGGGAGTGAGAGTGGAAATGGAATTGTGAGACAGAGAGGGAGTGTGTGAGAGAGCAGAGGGTAGGCGAGAACAAGAGAAGGGCAAGACGAGCTTGGCACAATGCCCGACAGCAGACTAGAAACTATGCATATTAATAAATGTTTTCAAAAATTCAATTTTTTTGGTAAATAGAAAATATAAAAAATGCAGTAAGCTACAGTGGAGCAAGCTCGACAGTAGGAGACCCAGTACTTTTTGAGAGCAAAGCGTTCACTATAGATTGTTCTTCAATGTTCCCTACCATTCAATAGATGGCGCCACTAAAATAAACACAGGGGTCGCTAGCATCTCTTCTTCCTTTTGCCCGTAACATTGTTAGTTGAATAACTTTCGCGTTTATCATCCGATTGGAATGAAATTTTCTGGACAGGTTTGGATTGTAGTGTTTATTATATGTACCAAAAATCAAGGGGCTAGCATTCAAGGGGCTCTTGTAATTCGACTTCGAAATTTTGTATTTCTATTTCCAGGGGCGGAGGGGGGCGTGGCAAAAATCTAAAACAAACTTGATCAATGGGAGATATAGATGAACCTACATGCCAAATTTGGTGTCTCTAGCTCCCATAGTCTCTGAGATCTAGGCGACACAAAAAGGGACAGACGGACAGACAGACAGACAGACAGACAGACAGACAGACAGACAGACAGACAGACAGACAGACGGACATGGCTATATCGACTCGGCTGTTGATGCTGATCAAGAATATATATACTTTATGGGGTCTGCCACGCCTCCTTCTGCCTGTTACGCACATTTTTTTTTGGACAAACTTAATAGACCCATTTGTACTTTTTCAAAGTACTGGGTCTAAAAAACATATTTTTTTACAGAAAAAAATAACTGTGATATAACTATAATTAATAATTTTTGATAGCTAAGTAAAAATAAAAATATATTGAAGCTATTACTAAATCTATGCAAAAAAGTTGGAAATATAAATGTGCCCTTTTACAGGATTCTCCCAAAAAAATTGGTTTAATATTTATAGCCTCATAACTATTTTTTGTGATGCCTGATTTTAACAACAATCTTTAAATAATTATGTAGGCCTGATTTTAACAACAATCTTTAAATAATTATGTAGGCAGCATTAGATGGTTTGTTTAAGGAAAGCCGACACTTTATTTTTTGTTGCTTTTGGGTTGTTCAAGATTTGTGTAACACGCCTGTAAGGCTGCTGTTTGAATGTGATTCTGCGCTGCTGCCGTTTCTAGTTGTATGCTCAGTGCTGTGCGATAAAAGCTTTGTCAGCTGAGCGTGCGACGGCAGTTGTTAATGAAGCTTTGCAGTTGAAAGGCAGCTGAAAAGCTTTTGACAACTTGAAAGCTTAAATTCCCCCTACTCCAATCACTCCTGCAGCAGTCACAATCAAGCATAGCAAACTTTTGGGCTTGACGTCCAGTACGACGCTGGCGCTGCGTGCGTGCAGTCTAACGGTATTAAACGGACAGATATCCATAAAAATACCGTAAGAGAAATTGGGAGCAATTGAGAGAGATAGAGAGAGAGAGAGCGCGCGCGCTGCGAAACGAAACGAAACGTAACCGAAACGTAACGAAATAAGACTAACAGCAAAAAAAAAGAAGAAGGAAACTAAGAAGGAGTCAAAGAAGAAGAGCAGAAGAAGAAGAAGCAGATATTATAGCTTGACATTGCGCTTCCCTCCGTTTCCGTAATTTTCGGTTGTTTTTTTTTTATGTTGTATTTGTTGGTGCAAAGTTACAGTAAGAAAATTAATGAAAAATTAATAAGGACATATATACAAATAAATAAAGCACACACTTGCACAGCAAGAGAGCAAGTGAGAAAGAAAGAGAGAGAGAGAGAGAGAGGGAAAGAGCTAAGGCAGCAGCCAAGTAAAGCAAGTTTTGGCACACGGTGAGTAGTAGTGACTGTATGTGTGTGTAGGAGTGTGTATGTGAACAATAAACAGAAACAAGAAGCACGCTGGCTGTGATGCTAAGGCCTAAAAGCAGCGGCATCAGACTCTCAGCGTGCTGCTCATTCATATATACACACACACACACACGCACACTCAAACATCTACATACAATATAAATATATATAGAAGTGTGTGTATATGCGGCTTTTATACAATTTATATGCATAGTTATAATTAATTTCAATGGCGCAGGGAAACTTCAAGCGCAGCACCTAAAAGTATGCAACACTAAAAAAGAATGCATGAAATTTTGCTGCCATTTTTATTTCCCATTTCCCCCATTCGACTTGTCCCCAATTTCCTTTTTTTTTGGGTTTCTTTTCCATTTTTTTGTGTGTGTTTTCTCTATTGCCATGCTTTTTCTGTACACCAACAAATAATACAGCAGCAACAACAACAACAAAATCTTGCCCTGTAACCACAACAATTCGTTTGAATCCATTTTCTAGCCGGTTTCTTGTTTATTCGAATTAATTACAATTCCTGTTTTTTATGTATGCACTGTGAATGCGGTTTTCAATTGGAAGCATTGCTGAACGTTCAAAACAGAATAGATTTGAACTAAAACCAGTCGAAATAAACAAACAAATATCTATTAATAAAGCTTATCTAAAACGCACCCAAAAAAAAACAAAGAGATTTTGGCTTAAATGTGTTTGTTTAATCTAAAAAGCTGTAAATCATTTTCGCGTATGCAATAATGGCAAGACTGTGATAAATGATAAAAGTGGTAGAAATAAAAAAAGAAATAAAACTACTACTAGAGTCGTAGGGCACAGTTGATAGTACGCTAAATTCTCTGTATAAATACATACTACTATTTTAATTAATAAAATAACAACAAAAAACTAAAAAAAAACAAAACATGTAAAAAGAAAGAAAGCTTAGATACACAAAAAAATTAATTTGGGTTTACTTTTTAAACTTTACTTTAAACTTTTTAAAAACAGGACAGATTTGTGTGAAAAATGCGAAAATGATTATAAACGAAGACTGCATAAGAACCTGAATGAGAGAAAGAGAATGGAAAAGAGAGGGAGGAAGAGGTAGAGCTAGCACAAGCACGTGAAAAAGCATTGCATACTTTTCAGCCTCAGCTTTAAATTAATTTCATTTACGCGCATGTGTTTGTGTGCGTGTGTGAGTGTGTTGGCAATCTCAAGGACAATAAACGCATGCTTTTCGCGTTTGCAATTTTTGCATTTACCCCCCATATGCTGCCCCCTTTTGACCCCCTTTAGGCGAAATCCGCAGCCATGTGTCAATCAGCTTCTATCTGTGTGCGTGCGTGTGTGTGTGTGTGTAAGGACTTTCTCCTTGAGCGAATTTGATGCGACTGCATGACAGAATGTAGATGAAATCGTGGTTGAGGGAACGTGGAACGTGCTCGCTCGGTTGTTGCTCCACTAAACTATGCGTGAATATGTAGCATAGCATAGATTGTGGCTGTGCCATGTGGCATGCGGCATGTGGCAACTTGGTGGTGTAAGAGGGGTAAGGGGAAGGGAAGGGAAGGGGCGATGGTGGCAAGCTTCCGTTGCGCTTGTCTTAACTTTGAATTGGATAATTGCATTGACATTGTATTTAGCTTGACGACAAATTAAAGCTGACTAAGAACTGTACTCTTTAGGCCAACTACAGTTGTATCACGCTATAATGAACAGGTATGCGCTACAAATCGCTTTCCGTTCAGAAGTATTAAATTCAATTATAATAATTTTTTTTAATTCAACTACATTTCAATGATTTAGTTTACTATTTAAAGTAAACGAACAATTAATATTTTGAGTTGAAACTAGAAATAAAGTTATGGCAGTTGTTTTTAACGACTTATAAAAAACCCATGTTCTTTGAAATTAAATCACTGTTCTTTAAAAAACAGCTCAATAGTTTTCGAAATCTTCAGAAATTATTGGAAGACACCAAATTTTTTATGTTTTTAGTACTGCAAGTTTGATTTATGAATTATTGAGCTAGTCACAATTACTCAGTAAATATTATAATATTAAGTGTACATAGAAAGCAAGCAAAGCAAAATGAGAAGAAATGAGACTAACATCAATTGAGTGAATATTTTGTAGTGAGGCCTTACTGTAGTTGACGTTGCGCTAACTAGCGACGGAGGTCAAGTCAAGTGGCATCACTTGAGCTCTAAATGTGTGTTAGCCAGCTTAACAGCACACTTTTTATTAAATTAGATGTTTATTTTCAATGAGCACGTCCTCCATGGTCACTTTAATCATAATTGCAAATAATATGCACGACCAAAAGATGTCAAACAAAAGCATTTGCAAGCTAAGTAAATGTAGTAAAGAGTATAATGAAATGGAATTGGCAGTTTAAAGGCAACTGAAATAATTGATTGAAGATGGAACAGGATCTGGAACAGGAACAGGAATGGAAATGGATGTATTAAGGGAAATTAATTTAAATATTTAGATTTATTCTACTTTAATGCATACATAATTAAGAGAGAAGATGAAAGCCATTCAGCTTAGGGAAAATAGGAATTCTTTCGGGAAGTATTATTGTAATAATGAGAAATGAACAGAATTCCTCATATTGTTATACAGGTGTCGGGATTTAACTTATTATGGCAAGGCTTCTTTCTGTTCACAGCATTGAGGTTGTTCACTATATCAAGGTATATATCGTAAAGGTCTTAGGAAGTTTTATATTCCAGTGAACTTTTTCTAACTATCCTACTAAATTAGTTTAAATCCCAATAAGAAATCCTATTTTCATAGTACAGTGAAAACTCCCTTAGCGGACACCTCTAATAGGCGGACACTCCCCTTGGGCGGACACTTTTTCGGGGACGTTGGTTTTGGTGGGGTTTTTCAGACCAATTTTGCCTCTATTGAGCGGACACTCTCTTGAGCGGACGCGGACACTAAAAAAGGACAAAAACGAACGAAAACCTCTCTTGGCGGGACACGAATTTTTTAAAAACGTTCGCTGACGAGCTAGTTTTTCTTGTTAAAAATCAGAAGTGGGCGGCCAAATTTGACAATTGTTTTAATTGTTTTAAAAAAGCGGGTTTTGACAAATTTGGAGAAGGCATAGACGACTTTGAGCCTGAAGACGATTTGTCACTAGCCACTTTTTGCTCCATCTCTCAACTTCTAAAAACATATCAAATCGATATCAGCTTCGAACAATTTTTGTCAATTGATAACTTGATCGTTACTGAAAACGAATCTATAGATTTTGACATTAATTGCATTGAAACCCCACCAGGAGACCAGGATGATTCGGAATCCGACGAAGAACCGGAAGAGTCGGATTATGACCCTGATCAAATAGATTCGGATGATAAGGCGATGACCGCAATCATGAAATTAAAAAAATTCGCTCTAAACGATTATAAAGCGTTTGAATATATAAACTTTTAGAAAGCCATTTGCAGTCCTGCATATTGGACAAAAAATTAAAAGAGCGCTTGACAAACGAAAATAGATGACTTTTTTAAGACGCAATAGAATTAAATGTAACAAATGCAATCGAAGCAAATTTTCCTTATTTTTAATTTTTTTTTCTTATTTTTTAATTTGTTTTCACTTTTTTATACTAAGCTTAACACATGCTATGTACTTAGAAGGTAAATTAACTGGAAGTTATTTTTGTATTATTTTGAAGTCATTATTATTTATTTTAATAAACGCTAAATGGAAGAAACCACTTGAATTCATAAAAAAAAAATATTTCCTATAGGCGGACACTCCCCTTGAGCGGACACAAATTGGGCGACCATGAGTGTCCGCCCAAAGAGAGGTTTCACTGTATTAATTCGTTTTAAGGAAACAGAAGTATAATAATTATTATAAATTAAAAATAATCTCTAGGAAATTCGATTGTAATGATTTGTATGATTTATATAAACAATTGAACTTCACTAAAGAAATCCATAACAAAGTAAGTAATTAAATGTGATGTCTATGATGTGATAAAGTGTTTTTGTTATAAGGTTATTATAACTGTATTAAAATTTAAAAAGTTCTGCATTTTGATCAACTTGTAGTTCGTTAAAACAAAGTTAAACTGTATCTCAACTGTGATAACCTGGTCATGGTCTAATACTTCTGATACAATGACAATAACGTTCGTTATCCTTGGGGCTCGGGAGCCAAACCACATGTGTTTTTTTACGCCACAGTTACAGTTCTATTTTTGTAGAAAACCTGTCGATTTCGGTTCAGTAACCCTGCAGCATTAATATAGTTTTCAATTATCCAATTGCATACATTTGGGCGACATGGGCAGGTATCGTTACAGTTACCGCTACCCGGTTACCTGTGGCAACAAGAAAACCTGCATCAGGTGTACATATATATATATATGTGTGTGTGTGTGGGTTAGTGTGTGTGGGTGTGAGGTTGTGAAAAGCAGGTGGAAAACAATAAGAAAAAAAGGCAACTGAATTTTAATTAAAATCACATGCTATGAAAACCATAAAGGGATATGAACTTAAATGCTATGCTCTTGGGGGGCGCCACTAAGATGAGGGGTGGGTGCATAGGGAAGGGTGGCATCCCTGGAGGGAAGTGGCATGCCAAAGGGACTGCTCCAATTGCGAGTGGCAGCTGCTGTTGCCAAGCGACGCACATTTCATCGGAAAAGGCAGTAAAAAAAATCAACTGTGCCACCATGTGAATGTGTGTAGGTGTGTGTGTATGGGTGCGTGTGTGTGTGTGTGTATGTGTGTGTGTATGTGTGTGTGTGTGTGTATGTGGGAGAGTGTGCATTAAGTGAAAAGATCAAGTATTTCGTCCTAAATATTTCCTTTACGATTAAAATTTACTAAAGTTGACTTCTAAAGTCTGAATTTGGGCATTTAATCTTTTCCAAATTAAAATGAGCTTAAAACGTTCTTGATTTAGGTAAACTTGAATCAAAATCATTGAATTGAGTTGTCCTTAAGTTACTTTCCCGATTTTATTATTTTTTTTACATATTTTTAAAATCAAAATTATTGAAATTCTTATTAAAATCTCTAGAGCTTCTTGGAACAAACCTGTTAAATATAAATGTTACCTATTTCTAATAAACCAAGATTTGTACTTGCTAGAAGATTCGCTTCTGTACTTTTTAAGAATACTTGTACTCTTTTAAATAAATTAGAATTTTCATGAAGTATGGGTTTCAAGAGACGCAAAGACTTAAGATTTGATTATTTTACTTAATATTAGTCTGACTTTACTGCAAACTGTTTGACTTTCTCTGATTTCATTGCCTCTACTCATCTCTTCCCTTGAAAATGATGGAATACCGTTTAAAAGCATGAGTTTTAGGAAACACAAATACTTATTTTAAGATAATTTGAAAACAGTATTAGTATTAATATGAATATTGTATTATATATTTGCAAATATATTAAATATTACTCTCCTCTTGTCTTGCAAATGATGAAGAAATTCATATTTATACCAAGTATGGGTTTTAAGAAATGCAAATGCTTAATTCCGAATAATTTGAGCTTAATATTAGTATGATTTATCCACTCAACTGTTCTCTTTCCTACTTAAGTACTTTTTTCTAATTGGTATTAATATGATTTTTGGATTTGATGACTTTATTAGTATGATTTTTATTCACTCACGATGTGGTATTAAATTTAAGTGGAACCACTTGGACTATTTGTAAACTTATCCCCTCTTATCTCGACATCTTCTCCGCTCTTTTTTTCCAGATGATGGAACAAACGCTGCACAAACAGACAACGACAACGACGGCAACAGCAACAGCAACAGCAACAGCAACAGCAACAACAACCACACGCTCTTCGAGTGGACGGACAAATGAGGCATCGGGTAGTGGAGGGGGACTAGGCGAAGGAGGTGGAGGAGTAGGAGGAGGAGGAATTGCCGGTGGTGCCAGCAGCAATAGCTCCTCATCATCATCCTCAACAGTGTCATCTGCCACCTGCTCTGCGAATGCCACGACAATTGTTGCCAAGCAACGTCCACCGCCGCTTAAAACGGCCACGACAACAGTGACAACGACGCTGGTCAGCAGCAATGAAGGTGGACAACCCTTGCCACCGATAGCTGGAACAGGAACAGGTGGAGCAACAGGATCTGGTGGTGTGGGGCATGCCACTGGCGGTGGCAATTATCGTGGCACCACAACGTTGACAACACCATCAACTCCACGCATAGAGTTGAGTCGTGCCTCGAGTTCATCGCATCATGAGGAGGACAGTCGTGAGAGTAGTCCAGAGAATGTCTTCGAGCAGGTAAGCGGATGTCAAAGAGGGAGGTCAAAGGTTACGGGTTACAAGTTACAAGTTACGGTCATCAATATGTAGTAGGCGTGGTTTGTTTTAGACGGCTTTTATTATGTGTAGTTCTGTGGCTTTTAGAGCAGCGCCAACAACAACAACAGCAACACCTCAAAAGAAACAATTACAGCAACAACAACAACAACAACTACACCGCACGACGTCGCTGCCGCTGCCAGCGTCGCAGTCGATGTCGCCACTTAAAAAATCATTTTTGTGCTAATTATTTGTACTTTGTTCTTCTTTCTTTTTTCCGTATCGTTATTTATTTCTATCCATCTCTCTTTCCGTGTAACTTACTATTCCCCGCTCTCTCTCTCTCTCTCTCTCTCTCTTTCTCTCTCACACACACAATTTACTCTACTAATACACCTATACACACAACTATACACCTACACACACATACACACACCTTCTTTTTGGGTACTGCCCCACCGCAAATGCACCACAATTGGCTGTTGATTTCTTGATTTGCTTTTTATGTTTGTTTTCTCTTTTGTTTTTATTTGTTTGTGCTTTTCGCCTACTTCTCTGTTCTCTTCATTTACCACATGGCTTCTCGTCCGCATGCTTTTCACCCCTTCCCCACCCACCACCTCACTACCTAATATCCCACCGTTTCCCAAAACTCAAACAAAAACTTCACTTTTGCCAAATATTTTTTGCTATAAAATTCTGTATGTGCTTGTGTGTACGTGTGTGTGCTATATGTGTATGTGTGTGTGTGTGTGTGTGTGCATGTGTGTGTGTTGGGTGGTTACCGTCTTAAACTAATGCTATGAAGGTCGGCACTGGCACCCTACAGGAAACCATTGGCCTCGGTTTTCGCGAGGAGGGCGCCTTGGGCTTCGCAGCTCCACCGAAGAGCTATTTTTTATGGATCCAGAGCAAAAGAAAGAGGAGCAAGAGCGCCTCCAACAACAGCAGCAACAACAACAACAACAGCAACAGCAGGTGAGTGAGGTAAGCCACAATTTCCAAAATCAAATTCAAGCTGGTTTCAAGGTTTATGTCTTTTGCTCAGAAAACATCCTTTAAACAGAAATCTCGTGTTTTCACTTTTAATCAATTTCTGGGCCGAAATTCGCAGAAAAAAAAGACTTTAAATTTGATTTTAAGGCGTTTCAGTTTCTTATAAAAGAAATCAGGCAACAATAACAAAAAATTTGACTTGTTAAGTTGCCAGTCCTAAGGGGCAACAGACTTGGAAATTGCATAACTTTGGCAAAATTGAATCGATTTTAATGCGGAATGTTATTTCGATCATAATTTGATCTAAAAATTAATTTTACATTTTAAAATAATTCGTTTTGAGAAGTTTTTTATTATTTTAAAGATATTAATAAGGGTCCCAATGTACTTTTTTTTGGGGAAAATGAAATCTTATCTTTTTAAAAATCGAGTTTTCACCTTTAATCAACTTCTGTTGCCCAAGTTAGTATAAAACAATACCTAAAAATTGATTTTGAGGCGTTTGAAACTGAGATAATCATATTAAAACAGCCCAAATAAGCAAGGGATACTTATTGATTACCCATAAAATAGTTATTGTTGTTCAGGGAAAAATCTACACTGCCCTTTAATCAACAACTAAAACTGTTTGGCTTAGGCACTTAGAAAAGTACTTAAAAAAACCTTCCCAAAGTAAAATAAACTTTCCATATTTTATAATCCTTTTCCCATTCAAGTATTCAATTTAACCCCTTTAAAATCTTTAAAGCTTACCTTAAGGATAGTATTTTTTTTAATTTTAAAAAGCTTGTACGACAAGTCAAGACAACTTAAGTTTGTTTGATAAATAAGCTCAGTAAAAAATAACTCAAGGCTATCCTTAAAGTATAATCACATTTCGAAAGACGGTTAATATACGTGAAACACCGTGAAAAACCGCAACATCAAGAACAGCAGGAAGTTGCCAGGTTGAAAAGCTGTCAGTAGCAGTGGAACAACTTTGAGAAGTGTAAATAAAAGTAATGACGAATTATGAATACACTTCCATTAAATTGATGTCTATTTTTGAAAGATGTATTATAAATTAATCTGATACTAACCTTAAAAATCCTATTCAAATATATTAATATTCTAAAAATACTATTTCATTTTTTATAATATATATGTATTCGAAACAAATTTCTCCCTAGAACAATTTCTTTTTTATCCAATAACTTATATGTAAACTATACTATTTTACAAAACTTTGCTAATATAGAAGAACTAAAAAAAAACTCCTTTGATTTGAATAAAGCTAAATTCAAACACATATAGGTTTTTTCAATAGAAAACTGAAATTCCGTATTATATATGCTATAGAATACAGTAAGGCAATTTGATTTCTTAAGATATAAAGCTGCTTTAGTAGAATACTTTACCTATTTATACTAATATATATAATATACTTAGTGGAATTGGATTCCCACTGAGTTCACAAAACTATGGATAGATGAATATATTTTCAGTTGTCTACAAGAATGAATTCTTGTTGTTGCATATTAAGTATAACATATTCGGACTGTTCTTTAGGTAGGGTATCCAAATGACAGAACGGAAATTGAAAGAAATTGAAAGAAATATAAATATAGTGAGAAACTCGAAGCATGACATTGATGTGCCAAAGCAAAGTGTAGCCGGGGCAACAAAGTTGAATTAATATTTTAAGATTGCCACTTGTTAGAGAATGCCATGAGAAATGCAACATAAGCAACGGAATGTGGCAACTGGCACGTGGCAAGCAGCAAGCAGCAAGCAAGCAAGCGACAAGCGGAAGTCACAGCATAAACGATGGTGGTGAAAGAGACAGAGAATGAAATGGAGGGGAACCTCGACTGTTGGCTTACCTGTAGTTTATCTGGCGATTGACGTGAGTGCAGTGTAAATAAACAAACAGGAACATCATGAAGGACAATCTTTTAAAAATGTTAGCTGACAAGTGCAGTGACAACAGGTTGAAGAAACACCTAAAAAGTTACACCAACAGATACCACGTCTTTACAATTGAAATGCCTCCAAACCTTATTTAAGCTGTCATATTGTTTTTAAAACTCAACTCGAAATTTTAGGACTACTGTTTTTTAAATGAAGTTATAAAATCCAAGACCACTTTTTTCAGTGTCTCCAGAAGGTACAACTTATTTTGACGTAACCTATTAGGAAATTGATTTCAAATTCAAAGATATGTATCTTACAGATACAATTTAATTAAACTATTTAAAAACAAGGCCTTCATCTATAATAATAATCATAGTTGACATCAGTTGTAGTAAATGTGAGAGTCTATTGAAGGAAAGAAAAAGAGAAAAAATTGTTGTTCAGTTCTATTCTTCGTTGCTAGAAGTCAGTTTTTCTTCTTTCTTCGAGAGTTCATGTCACTGTCATTTCATGCACTCAGATTACAGGGTATTCGTGGAAAAGAAAAAATCCCAAACAGGATGCTAGGAAGTATGCAGCATTTCTTTTTACTGCTGCAGCTGCACTTCACTTTCACAGTGCTTTAGGTACAAGTCAAAGCTTAAGTTCTCTTAGAAGTGGCTCACGTAAAGAAAAAGTTGACCAGGTGAAGAAAATGATTGGGGAAGAAGTAGGAGAGTGGAGAGTAAACCGGAAAACGGAAAAGCGACCAAATTGACTAGGAGGACTTTGTCAGTTGAAAAAAGCAACAAGGTGGCAAACACTTTGTTTGCAACAACTAACTGTATAAAGAGGTTATTAATATTAGCAGAAGACTGTTTGCCTTGAAGTTGTTTCGACAGCTTTTCATTTTACCATTGACCAAGATGCGCCAAGAGAATCGTGTCCAATTGTTATTGAAGGAGCTTAATATTGCGCAGAGTTACCAACTATTTAGTTGGTTTAATCGATAAAGTTAGCGGAAATATCAAATTGAAAGCACCTGAAAACTAGTATATGAAATGAGAGTAATAATTAAATTGACAACGTTCCAAATAGTTTCAACTTGAATTTCAACAACTACAGTTTAAAATAGAGTTGAGCACTTTGCCTGACTTTAATGTGCAGTAACTTTGCAAGTTTCTCATTTTCTCACACAAATAAAAATCTCTTCATAAAAATAATCTTTGATTGCAATCAATTATTTAAATTAAATAACGTTCGGGAAGCTTCTTAATTTTTTTTTAAATTGATAATTAGTTTTCAGCTATCTCTTTTAATAATTACTGAAAACTTGACTCACCAATTCCAGGGTTGTATGAATGAGAGCTTTATTTATATCCAACCAATTTTAAACTAATTTCTAGAGATGTATGTTATGTCTTTCATCAATACCGGATAATCCGTTGCCCAAGGCAGCTAGTTCTGAAATGAATTTGTGGTGAATAAAATTTGAAACATCAATATACAAATTTAATGTCTGTAGTTAATTCTTCTAAGCAAAATGATCATTTTGAAAGTTTTAAAAAATATAACAACTATACTTAAAATGAAATATATTACGGGCCATTATCACATCTTGCCAATAGCCTTACAAACTCGAGCAAAAGTCAGCTTAAAAACACATTCAGAATTAAAGGCACACATATGTATGTAAATATACATATATATGCTTATTGAAGGAAAAGTCTGCAGTTGACATTCAAAATAGGAACAACTTTGATGTGTGGTTTACCACATTGTTAGTGACATTTTGTTGGGACTCTTTACAAATTTATAATTGCATTTGTCACTCACATAACGTATTGTAATAGTCGCCGCAGTTGCTAATTAATTTATTTCTGGGAGCTTTTTGTGCCTCGCTCTCTCTCTCTCTCCCTCTCTCTCTCTCTCCTGTTCACCCTCTGTCTCGCTCTCTGCCTCTGTTTCTACCATTGTCTCTGTTTTTTTTATCACATTCCGCATGCATTGATATTTCCTGCAAAGCCCTAAAAGACAATCGATCTGTTTTCAACTCACACTTTTAGAAATAATTCAAATTTGCCATGTTTTTGCCAGCTCTTTTTCTCACCCTCTCCCTGCTCTCTCTCTCTCTCTCTCTCTTTCTGGCTCTCTCCCTGCTGAGCGTTATCTCCCGCTCCTTTGCCTATGCAATCTCACACACTTGCCTCATATTTAGACCTCTCATTGATTGAGCAGCTACGGAGAGGAGACGACATTGGAGGCGGTGAGCACAATTGTGCGGTGAATGAAAGCCTGTGATTCTCCCGATAGTTTGCTCATTTTCTTCCCCGATTTTTTCCGAAAAAAACAAGGACCATTGCCAACATTTGACCGTTAAAAATAGCCAGATTCGAAAATACAAATTCAAAGTGATATACAAAAGTAAATGCTGAAGAAATGCTAAAACCAAAACTCATATGAAAAATGTTACGGTTTACATAATTTTTCAATAATAAAACTTTAATATTTTTAAAAATAGCTAGACTGGCTATAAAATAGCTAAATTGGCAACAGTAACAAGGACGGCAATGGACAGACGGTCGAGTCGATTGTCCTCTTGAATGGCTCGAGTGACAATCGTCAATTTCGAAATCATATTCTCATTTTGGATTCCCAGACTATAGTACTAACTTGGCTAACTGGTTCTTTGTATTTTTTCTTTTTTATTCTTTCTCTTCTATTTCCTGTTCTCTTTTTTTTTAAACATAGACAAAGCGCTCCTCACCGCACATCTTCAAGTTTGATGACCATCAGAGTTATCTACAGCAACATCAACGCAAGGATTCGGCCAGTTCCGAGGTGGCAGCCCTATTGTGCATTTCGGGAAGGACTAGTCGCATCTCAAGTGTCGGAAGTCAAGGGTCAGCGGTTAGTCGGCTCTCCGCTGTCTCCTGCGTTTCACGATCCCCCTCGCCACATCGCATGCTCCTCGAGACATCATTTTGTGGCCCAAAGCCCGTTGAACCCGGCACCGATGGGGTTATTAGTGGAGCTGCCAGTAATGCCTCAACTTTTTTTTTTTTTTTTTTTTTTTTAGGAGAGGCCACGTTGGCCGTGGAGCAATTGCTCTTGGCACGCACCAAACATGATCCCACCCAAGTGGTCCTCGCCGAAGGCATACAAATGCAACCGCAATCGACAGGCCCGACTACGGGTAAGAAGGTCAAACCCACCACACTATCCAATGGCGATAGCAAACCCTCGTCCTCGTCGAGTGGAACCCATGCCAAGCCGAGTGGTTCCGCCTCCAGTGTAATGGGTGCCCAGCGACGTAGTACCAAGAGTCCCGGACAGATGGTTATAGGAAAAACGCCCAGCGGTACGGAATATATACGGATTAATTTACGACCGGATCACATGTACAGCGATAAGGGAATTGCGGCAAATGAAAGAGTTGTAGAGGCTCCGAATCAATTAACACCAGTTTATTCCAAGAGCTCACAGTCCCAGTCGAAGCCACCACCAGCGTCGTTGAGCCTTCAGGGTGGCGGTCTGGATGAGAATCGTCTGACGCCGACAGCAAGTCCAAAGCCTTCCCGTCATGCACTACGTTTGACCAGCCGTTCACCCTCTCCCGCTGCCGCATCAGCCTGGAGAAGTCTCCCGAAAGGGCTCCTTTGAAGTTCCTCTGTTCCGACTTGGTAAAGATTCACCGGATTCGCAAGGGAAACCTCACGATCGCGCAGCAAGAGTAAAGAACGTCCATCGACAGCGATGGCAATGACAACGACTTCTGGCTCTCAGAATGTGACGCCCAGTAAACAGAAGTCGGTGTTGGCTATCTTTAAGCCTGGGAAGAGGGGCAGCAGTGCTGGAACCGATGGCACTAAAAGCTCCAAGAGCTCGTCGCCCATCGATTGTGCCGAACCACCGCCACCGCCGCCACCTGCTCCAGGCAGCAGTGGACGAAGTAGGACACCAGCCGGATCACGTCCCAATAGCCGGCTGAGATACTATGATGAACCTGTCGAGGGTTACATACACATACCGTTGCACACTCCGCCAGAGGAGAGAGAAGCCCGGACGTTGCTCCAGGGTATCCAACAGTTGTCAGCGCCATCACCACCACCGATGCATCATGGCATGATTACCACTCCAGTTTACACTCCAGTTCCAGCTCCGGCTTCTGCTCCGGCTCCCGCTGGAGCAGGAGCACCCATCACTGCCAGCCAATTGGCAGCTGCAGCCGCTGCTCTACGTCCAGTGGGCCAACGTGGTAAGACAGCACCGCCACCTTGCCCTCCACCACGTATTTCCTCCGATTTGGATGCCATACAAACGTTGCCGGCTAACGAAGATTTGGAGAAGCAACAACGCAATTGGAGCTTGGAGGTGCAACGTCACAGCTCATCGCAGGAATCTCAGGAAACCATGCAATCGATTAGCTCTGTGGTTAGTGCCAGGGCGGCAAATCTTGCCCAGGTCACGGAGCAAGTGGAGCTAGTGCGAGAGAATGGCTTAATGAAGATGCAGCGTCGCCGGTGGACAGTACCGGTGCGTGAGCTACGTTTGGTCACGGTGGCCGTCGGCGGCTACCATTGAGGATCCCGTGGCGAAGGAGCGAAGACGTCTGTTGTTTGCCACACGTTTAGGTTCCGGCAGTCCAGGAACAGATCTTCTCCACCCAGTTTAGCATCTCGAAGACTGAGAGTCAGTCGAGGCCAACTCTCCGAGCAGGTGCAACTCCCCGACTCCGGTTCTACGGCCTCCGATTGCACCATCGATGGACTGCAACGTCAGGGTACTGTTATTCGGCGTACAGATGTGCCGGACAAGGCTACGGCTCCTTCCAGCTCTGAGGAGGAACAGACACCAGCTGCGGTGATCGTTAGCACCGCTGTCGTTATGCGTTCCAAGCACAAGTCCTGCTCCAATTCCGAGGAGGAGACACCAAGTGCACCACCAGCACCACCGCCGGCCGCCGATGTGCGACATTCGCGATACCTCGAGAACTTTGATGTTCGCAAGAAGTATCATGAGAATGTGACACCAAGGGAGGGAAATACCACGGCACAAATCTCCGGACACGGCAGTGTGCCACGGAAGCCGAAGCGTCAAAGTGTGTCGGAAACAAAGCGTAAGTATCAAGATCAAGGAAGTCAATCTATGTATTATCAATAGTTTCAAAGTTCAACACGTACTTTTGCTATCGAAACTATATAAAGTTATCAATTGGGAACAACATCATCAATATAGAAGATTAACAACTTCGAATTTATTCTGTGCTATTCTCCCTTTCTTTTCTCTTTCTAATTAACCCAATGGTCTTTCTCTTCCACAGCAGCTTCCAGCAGTTACACGCCCACAAGTGGTGTAACGCCCACAACCCCCACAATTACCACATTTTCCGAATCTTCGGAAAGGATGGCAGAAAGAATTGAGCCGTCAGAGGAATCCACAGAGCTGGAGGCTTTATCGCCACCCCCAAATGCAGATCGTTCCGAGCGACATTCAACCGATGAGCACGAGCCCATTGAGTCCTCGGAGAGTGAAAGGGATTCGGATATGGCGGGTAGTTCATCGATGGCGACTGCGGTCCCGATGGGTGCTGATGCGAAGCGTCATCACTTTCCACGTAATGTTTGTCTGATTGAGGAGCACGAAAGCACCGGATTGGTCTCCCAAGAGTCCTTTGATGATGAGCTACCCTATATACCCACAACGTTGCCGGAAGAACGTGCTCAGGCATACCGATGATACCGATGAAGGAACGTGCCAATATGGAACTCAAGACATGTCCCGTAGATCGACCACGTTCCACAACGCCTCTGAACCCCTCCCATTTGGAGGAATACTGCACTGGGATAATGACGCCACAGGAATCGCCCCATGCTGGATATGAATTAGATGCCAGTTTGACGCGTGGGGAGAAGTTACGCATCAGTTTGCCACGCAAGGATTCAACGATAAAGGAAAAGGCACAGAGCACAAAGTCACCACGACGCATCTCCAATGCCAGTGGGAAATCCTGGTTTGAATTTGCCGAGGAAGGATTGCGTGCCAATAATTTGGAGCGAAAGGATTCCAATAAACAGCTGCTGCCAGCGGCTCCAACTCCAGTTGCTGTTGCCCAGACTCCATCGAGCTTGGAGGAGCCCAAACCGAAGGCTTCCACACAACGCAAACTCTCCGGCCATTGGATTGACTTTGAGAACATTCCGGAGAAGCGTAAGCCCGCCAAGAGGATCACCACGCTGCCCAAGGAGACAATAACCACAACCACAACGGCCATAACAAGTGCATCCTCAGCCTGTGGCAGCTCCCATCGCACCCCGGGACATCCACATTCCCATTACAGTCACACCCATGCCCATGGACATCATCATCATCATCAGCAGCAGTCTCGACAGGACACATCCGGTGATAAGTTGCACTACAATTACGTCAAGCCCGAGGATTGTCAGTGTGAATGTCATGAGGCGGAAAGGGGAGAGTCCTCTGTGGCCACAGTCACTGGGGACAGGGATAAGGACACGAGCACGGGCACAGGAACGGGAACCGGCAGTGATTCCCTGGCCTCTGTGGAGTTACTGCAGCAGGGCGAGGATATGTTGCCGCTCCTCGAACCCGAAATTCAACCAGATACCAGGTAAAGTATTTAAGACTTAACTGAGAGAATTCCTTTATTAAAAACTGTCGTTGTCTGTTTTAATCCCTGTTAGAGTCTACACGGATGAACCACTACCTCCTCCGGCGCGGAAAACTCAAGGCTCCAGGGTAAGTTCGATTCTTTTAGCAAACAGAACTGTCTTGGCTCCAAATTTTACCCTCTATCCATCTCTTATCTATATTCCCTTATCAATCTTTTTCTATCATCCGTTTTTTTATCCATTTTGTAACTTTCCAACTCTTGTCTACCTCTTTTTACTAATCTTCTCATATCTCTGTTTTCCTGCTTCTTTCTCTCTTTAACCATTCCGTTAACTGTCTTTCCATTCGCACTGTTCCTACCTGTCTTACACTACCTGTTGTTCTTCTTTCTCTCTCCCTCTTTCATGCTCTCCTCTTGCTCTCTTTGGCATTATTCTCTCTACTTCTTTAATTTCTTCATCTCAATGCAATTTCGGTTTCTCTTGTTTTCTGTCTCCTTCCAACTCTGTTATCCTCGCCATCTTAATCCTTGCTCTCATCTCTCTCTCATTCTTTATGTCTGTTCCTTGTTGCAACTCGGACAGTTTTCCACGTCGCGATGCCGCGCCGAGTTCCAGAAATCGTAAATTTCCCGATAGAAAGTAAGCAGATTGAGCGCTCACACAAAATGTAATGTACTTTTTTTTTCCTATGATCCAACTATTGCATCTTCAGGGTAGTTAACCTAATTCTCTCTATCTCTGTCTTTATAAGTCGATCAGGGAGCTAATTCCGATCGATATCCTTAATAAATGTACCTCAAGCAGTGCGGTTGTTATAAGAAAATTTTGAGAAAAGTGAAGAATAGATGGAACTTTAGATATTTTTCCTTTTGATTCTATTAGCTAAATTTACGATTATAGCAATGCATACATTCAGATATATAAGTGTATATCTAGGGTAACTTTTCAATCATAGGAATTAACTCGTATTAAACAAAT